>VMDO01022210.1:0-33936 GCA_007922755.1 Pedetes capensis
TATAACATTTAAAAACTCCATATTTTCATAACATAGCCAACTATATGTCTGGAGAAAACATGCATTCTCCTACTCTGGCAATATAAAATAATTATGAAAAATGGTATTCAAGTGATCTTATTGGGAATAACAAAATTTAAAAACAATTCATAATGAGATGAAAGTGAAGTTACAAAATCTGGATGTTTGGTTTCTCTAGGTGATAGGTCTAGGAATTTACTACACTCTTATGCGCATCTGATATTTTTAGTAGTGAGTATTTCAAACTCAGAAAGTCAAAATCTTTCAAAACCAAAATATTCTTCTTGCTTCCTTTCAATTGAACTGTCTTTGCTACTATTTTACTATTAACTAATATCTGGTCTTCCTAACTCTGTGCCATTTCGTCTGCACCATTCTCAGATCACTGGAATAGAAAAAAAAAATGTTTCTAAAAGCTGCTTAAGCCATGTATATTTTAAGTGAGCATTGATGTGGCTTCATAGGAATTTCATGGAGATTATTTCATTCACCCCATAAAAAGGAAACATAAAAATGCTCAGAAAGTATTAAATCCATGTTTATTCATTCAGATTGTTTGTTAAATAGGACACAGAGGTGAATTAGATATTCTGGGATATTTTCCCCATATAAGTCATAACCAATTTTCACAAATTTGAACAAAAATTGTCTCGGGCATGACTTTTATATTGCCTTGGAGTTCCCAAAGTGCCACATCAATTCTCATCACACATTGTTATAAATATGGAAGATATGGAGAAGGTATGTACATAAACTGTGGTGTGAACATTGCATCCTACTTTCAAATAAAATGTGATAATCACGTTGTATACATACAGCTCTATTATTTCCAAGAAAAAGTAGAGCACAGGAAGATTATAAAAGAGAATTTATAAATGAAAATCTACTGATCAAAACATTTTATCCAGGCTGGGGAAGTAGCTCAGTGGTACAGTGCTATATGGTACATGTGAGGCCCTGGAATCAATCTCCAGCACCCCAAAGAAAAATAGTTCATATTCCCTATTAAATAGAATAACTTGCAGCATTTGTGCCATAATCTTTGGTTACATATAGCATTTATTATGTTGCTGTTATCTACAAACATGTATCATATATTTTCCCAACATGTCAAGAAACAGTAAATTAAAATTATAACTTTATTCATAATAAAATTTTGGAATAGATGTAATTCTCTCCAAAACATGATATATTTGCTTTTCAAAAAAATAAATAAAATATGGAGCCAGGCATGGTGTTGCATGCCTGTAATCCCAGCGACTTGGGAGGCAGAGGCAGGAGGATCCCATTTTGGAGACCAGAGGCAGTCTGCATAACTTATCAAGATCCTGTCTCAAAAAGTGAAAATAAATGGTCTGGGGTGCAGCTCAGTTGCATAGCACTTGCAAAGCAAGCAAGTGCAAGATCCTGAGTTCAAACCCCAGTATCACAAAAAACAAAAATAAGTAAATAAATAAAGTGTGCAAAAAGCTACTAAAACTGTGATTTGTTTTCAGGGAATTAATGAACCAGAGAGAAAATGTAATTAATTATTAAATTCATTAAGACTTAAGTATGACTTATACCTTAAGAATCTATTAATTAGCTGGAC
This sequence comes from Pedetes capensis, assembly GCA_007922755.1. Taxonomy (NCBI): domain Eukaryota; kingdom Metazoa; phylum Chordata; class Mammalia; order Rodentia; family Pedetidae; genus Pedetes; species Pedetes capensis. The sequence continues at coordinate 1,613 of VMDO01022210.1, forward strand.
ATGATGGCACCAGCCTATCAACGCAGCACTCAGAAGTCTGAAGCAGGAGAGTTTGAAATAAGCCCAGGCTACATCATGACTTACAGGCCAGCTTGAGTTTCCTAGCAAGATCTGTGTCTCGAAAAAACCTAACTAAATAAATAATAAAAGAATTTATTAATAAAGTCAGAAGAGGATTTCTTAAAAATTCATCTTCAATTGCATACACATTCAGAAAATTCTTTACAAATATTTTCCCTCTTATTTCTAGTAAATAATGCATACACATTCAAACATACCAATTTAAATATATTAGTGCAAAAACTTTGGAACATTCTTTTTACTTATATAAAAATCGTAAAAATAAAAAAAAGTTCATCTTTTATCTTTACCCTAACTTTATTGGAAACCTCATTTGATACCCTCCTCTAAATGGAAAACACCATTCCCAAACTGAGAGAAATAGATCATCTTCAAGTATTTTCTTCCAGTTTCATATAAATCTGCAGTAATAGGCTCTGTAACTTCATTAACTTAACAATTAGTCATTATTATGTTGTTAGGTGCCATCTAGTTGTGTCTATCTCATAGCAACCCTATATACAACAGAAAGAAACATTCTTGGACACTGTGCCATGCCCAGCACTATGTCAGGGCTTCTCTGGTATTCATAGGGTTTTTAATGGCGAATTGGTTCAGGAGTGGATTGCCAAGTCCTTCTCCCTAGCCTACACCACCTGGTATTCCCAGGAGTTCTCCCAAAGACTAACCAGGCTGACCCTACTTAGTTTCTGAGATCAGGCAAGATCAGGTGCTAGAATGCTATGGCTGCAGACTTAACAAGATTTGGGTTTTTTTTTCATTCAAGAATCTTTCCCTTAGTTTCAATCTGTGAAAATCAGAAATGTTTTCATATTCTCTTTAATGAAGCTCAACAAATAAATATGGAATGCCTTAAAAATAATGAATACTATTTGTGAAATGTTTAATTTGTAACATACACACAAAATACTTACCTTTCAAGAGTGCCTGATAGACTTACTATCCCTGTTTTACAGTGGCTAAGAGTGGCTGCATGGCCAGACAAAAACCACAAGATTAGGAAGCACACTTCAATCAAAATCCTTCCCAAGCCTGAGTTTTCAGCCACCACCAGGCCCTCACTATTCAGTGGCAGAACTAGTATTTGTCACTGATCAGACAGAAAGAAATAATACACAGCCTCTGCTCCTTCTACACCTAGAATAAGGTGGCAGGCAAAATATACAGTACTTGGAAGTTCCTTTACTCACTGAGACTCCATTTGCCCATCTACTGAATGGGATTAACAGTGTAGAAGAGTAGGTTATAAGGATCATATGAAACAATGTATGTGAAATACCTGACAGATAGTAGACACTCAAGAAGTTTAAATTTACTTCCATTCCACGAGTCTGTATAAAAGAAGAGATTTAGGACCAAGGAAATAATTCTGAAGGCAAGTTAATTAAAAAAAAAAACAGTGATGTTGATTTATGACCAAACAAGTTTCAATTTGTTCTTAATAAAAAGTCTAAAAAATCATTACTACACAAAAAAATCACTTGTGACAAAATTACTTAATGACTGGTCGTAAATGTGCTCTTGAATGTTGGATGATTTGAGGAATAGCAAAGTGCTTTATTCTTTCAAGAATCATTTGCTCTGTATTTGACAAAGACTACTAACATTTCATTGTGTTTTACTCTTAAAGGGGTATTACTGTTTTTGTTACATGACAATGTCAAGTAAAATGTCATACCAATCACAAAAGCCCATTCATATTTAATAGGTAGAGTGCAGAACACAATATACTTTTGACTGATTTATGACTTGAAAATTCTACATAAATGATGCTGATATTTTTTACCAAGTATCAGCACAAGACATTTCACAACTGTTGTTTAAGCAAAACATAACTGTTCCTAGCTGTTAAAAAATAGTAGCAAGTAACAGAATGTTGGTTTAAAAAAAAAACTACTGAAAATGTGTAGCTGTAATAGTAATATATTTTAACCTTTAATGTAGTAAACTTTATGTTCATTAACAATCAAAACATACTGTTTGAATTTGAAGTTGTTGGAACTGAGGGCTAATATTTAGAATATTTGGGGGGCAAAGTTTATTAACCATATTTTTATGAATGAAACTGACAATTAACATATGAACTTTTTAAGTATAAACCCTAAATGCTCTTTCTTTGCCTGAGCCTTCATAGAATATTCTTCTGAACTTCTTATTCTGAATATCTTGATGTTTTTTGTTTTCATTTAAATGGTCAGCAAGTATAATTTCATAGCACCTTTCCTATCAAAATCACTTTTAATTATTTCAAAAGAGAGGGCAAACTTTCTAAACATTTTATACCTATAATGTTACTTTACAGTCATGTGAACAGATTTCAAATACCCAGAGGCAATTCTCTGGGGAGAAATTGCTCTGATTTTTGCATACTTCTTTGGACTAATGTGTCAGAAATCATAACTATTTCTCTGCAGAGCAGGGTGTGTGTGTGTGTGTGTGTGTGTGTGTGTGTGTGTGTGTGTGTGTGTTTGTGTTTTGCTGATCAGAACAGGAATTCAAGAGGAAATGCATTACCCTTGAGTTCCGGGGAACTTAGACAGATTTATGGAATGTATTTGTGTGCTGAAGCATATCAAGACTAGCATTAAAAACCAGTGCATTCCTAAAACTCCAGTCATTTAGTAATCTCTCTTACATCCCATCTCCTTATCAAGAAGAAACACCCCACAACCATCACTAAAGCTTCAAAGCCTATCATTTAAAACAAATCTCTAGGCAATCCCTTGTTTTTAATATCAGAGGCTTATTACGTATGCTTTAAATATAGACACTAACATGGAAATCTCTGTTTTAAAAACCTTATGTTTATATGCACATATAGAACTGAAGCAAAGGCTATTAAATGCCCTGGGCTTTTTTATTGCAATCTCTCTGGGTATTATGTCTATAAGAAAAAATATGGTAAACCTAACCAACAGAAGTGTCAAACTAAAGGTCAGACTAATACCTGGGAAGGTGCAGCAATGGATTTGATGGGGCAAACTGATTAAACTAAGTCAGCTTAATTCAAAGCAGCAGGAGCAACAGATGCTGTTGCCTTTGTTTATTTTCCCTTGTTGCCAGATGGAAAAGCAGAAATAAATACTAGGACAGAGAAGAAAGCTGCTGAATCGTGTTTCTACTCCATCTAAGCTTGCTGGAAGATTTCAATATGCAAAGCACTACAGTGATCTAAGTAAAGTGGTTTGTTTTGGGGCAGAAGTTCCATCCTTGGTGACCATCTCTGACTTAAAAATGGAAGTAGAATTAGGATGGAAATCACCTACATAAACAACATACTTTGTTGTTTGCTTGCTTTTGTTTTTGTGTTTTTGGCTTTTTCTGACCCATCCAAAGTGAAATAATTGCAATATATTTCTTTTCTTCTGGAAAACCATAAGACAACTATAAAGTAATAATTCCCATACTTTGACTGTATAATATTTGAAGACAAGGATTCTTTCTTGCTATCACTATATTTCAAGTAACTTGCAACAGCATGTGGTACACAGTACACACTCAGTAAAAGGATTCAACATAGAATCAATTCCTATTTTTTCCAATATTATTGAAGAATTATTGAGTACCCATTTTGTACATGTCGTCATCAAGCTTCAGTCCCAGAAGGGTTCTCTGATGCACTTCTTTTGGAATAGCATTCCTAAGGGCATGTAACCTAAGTGAGGTCCAATAATTTTGAATCCAATAACTTCATCCAGAAGTTAGCATAAGCCAGAAAGTTTGGGGCACTGGAAATACAGCTATGAAGAAAAAAGGCAATGCTGCTATCATGAAGCAATAAACAATATAAATAAGTGATACATTGTGTATTTGTCTTGCAAGGGGATCCCTACAAAACAGCCTAAGTTAAAGGATAATTGATAATTCTTCACTGAGAAATGTAAAAGCAGAGCAGAAAGAATAAAAAGAAAAAGTTAAGTGTGTTTGGGAGGGTGGGAGCATATCTGAGGTGACATGTTATTCAAATGGTCATCATTGCATAGGCATGGTCATTTACCTATGAGGAATAGTTCTGAAAATGATTTAAAGAAAACTAGGAATAGTCATTCTGAGACAGAACGGAGGACACAATTATCTCCAGGCTCCCTTCTCTTTCCTATCTCTTCTTAGACAAAGATTTTCCAAGGGGGTGGTGAGGGTTGTGGGGTGGTTCAATCCCACTCACAATACTTTTGGGTTACTTGGCCCCTTGGTGCAGCTGCTGGGGAAGCCAGTTCCCATGTCTTATGTATGAAGCTTCTCTGGGATTTAATAATGGTGCTAAGAATCAGCATTTCTGTGGAACATATTGAGTGGAACATAGGTGCGATTATACTCATTTTGTAAATACAACCTTTAACCTAGCAGCGGGCATGTAACTCAAATCAGGTGGGTTCATTACCTGGGTGTATTATGTTAGAGGGAAAAGTCTTCTGCAATTACTTACAGTTGGGAATGCAATCCTGGGATTCCTTGTGGTTCTCTCTTTCTTTGGGAGAAACTATACGTGTCAACAGAAAGAGAATAAAAATGAGACAAGAGAATAGAGAAGATTTAAGTGATTTTGTGTCTTGGTTTTCAATCTTTTGAAATGTTAAATAACCATTACTTTTAGTTGTTTTTCCCTCAGTCACTTCAAAACCTTTACTAGACCACTTTGTTTAAGCTGCTTTGAGTTGAGATTCTGTCATTTGCTATTGAAATAAATCCTACCTAATCTAATGTGGCATGTGGGGCTGGGATTTAGCTCAGTTGGTAGAGCGCTGCGCTGCAGTCTCTGAGGTCCTGAGTTCAATTCCCAGCACCATAAAAATGGGAGAAGGACCTGGCAATCCACTCCCAAGGCAATCCCGAAACAGTCAGCCATTGAAAACCCTATAAGGGTCGCTATGAATCGGATACCGACTCGACAGCACCAAACAACAATGTGGCAAGTATTATTTTCTTCATTTTTCAGAAAAGAAAATGGAGACATGAAGGCATTTATTGTCATTGGTTTCATTTTTTTCTTTTTTCTTTCTTCAGTACTGAGGATTGAATCCAGATCATCATGAATGCTTTGCAATTGCTTTACCAATGAGCTACACTTTTTTTATTTTGAGACAGGATCATGCTAAATTATACAGGCTGCCTTTGATCTTGACCTGTTGATCTTCCTGCCTCCCCAGTCAGTAAGATTACAGGTATTGCCAATGAGCCAAGCTATTTGTTATTTTGATTAAAGCATAGCAGCCATTCTGATATATGAGCCATTGATAGCAATCAATTGTTACATATTAGTTAAAATTTACCACATACTAAAGTGCATGTGAACACTAAATTATACTGGATATAAATTAATCTCACAGACCATCGAGGAAATACTTTCCTGTATTCTAGAGTTTCAGGCTATCACTATGAATCTAAATACAGATAGTATACAATTCTAGTTTTTTAAGGAATTTTAATAAATCTGTATCAGTCTGTCCACGATTTCTCATAGGAGGTATGGGAGCTAATCATAACTCTGGCAAACTATAGACAAGATACATTGTCTGAATATTCACCCTCAATTCTCCCAACAGTTCTACTATCCCTATTCTCCAATTGTACAAACTGACCCTGAAGATGGTTAAGTAATTATTTGTTAGGTTGTTACTATTTGAAGAAGAGATGGAACTGGATTCTAGGTATGTCTGACTGGAAACCTTATCCAGTTCACCATGATACAAAATCATTTTTTTTTTTGTGATCTGAGGGCTTTGGATAAATAAGTTTAAGAAATTCATAACAGATTTGGTAATAAACCTAATAGTTACAAATAAATTATAAACAGGTCACAAACTAAATAGCATTAACTCACATGAAAACACAGAATGAAGTACTTAATAGTTTCCCCTAGTTTGCAAAAAGGCATTCTACAAACTTTAAGTATTTCAGATTCTCTTTTAAAATACTTTCCTCAAATTTATGTATGCCACATACATATATTAGTGCAGAAATAAAAAAAAGAAATTGAGATTTTAATCATATAATGCAAACTAATGAATTAACACACACCAGAAGGTCTCTTTTTTTTCTACAGCATCTAATTATTCTAAATATATTAGTGCATAAATTAGCATAATTGTTTCACATATTGCTTAGTGCTCTTAAACGCCCATAGAAAATGCATACATACTATTCTATATCATTCAATGCATTGAGTATTTCCATCCACTGAACACGAAATTTAAAGTATTTATAAGTATGTGAGATATATGCATGCATATATTCAAGTGTGAGAAATGTACTGGCTTGAAATAATTTCAATATGAAAATTAGTCTTAATAAACACTGAGAGGGCTTTTTATTCTGGGTATGCTAGTTTAGATATTTTAACTCATTCATTTCCTTAAAAAAATCCCATTGTTGTTGTTGGGTGCCATCCAGTCAGTGTCCGACTCATAGCCACTCTACCTACAACAGGTAAAACACTAATTTTAGTGCTTCTCTGGTAATCATAGGGTTTTTAGTGGCTGATTGTTTTTTGGGAATAGATTGCTGGGTCCTTCTCCCAAGCCTACAGCACCAGGTATTCCTAGGCGTTCTCCTATCCCAATACTAAGCAGGCTCTACCCTACTTAGCTTCCGTGATCTGATGAGAGGTTACAGTGGTACTGCTGCAGGCAAAAAAACAAAAAATCTCATAGAACACTTCATTCAAACTTTCTTCTTTACATTTCAAAGCTTCAGTTGTGGCTTACAGGAAAGAAACAAACAACAAGGGACAGTAATTACTTCTCACAATAATAAAACCAAAAGAAAATTCTAAACATGATACAAGTTCTCTTCCAGGTTTCCAGATAAATGTGAAGTATAAAAAAGGGAAAAACTTAGGCGTGCATATTAATATGATAACAAAATCTAATCACAACTTATTCTCTCATAATAGTTCTATGAATGAATTGGTACAGGAAGTAATGTAACACATTTGTTGTTGCTGTTAGGTGCCTTCCAATCAGGTCTGCTCACAACAACTCTGTGTACATCAGAATGAAACACTCCTTAATTCTGTGCCAGGCACAAGATCTTTTTAATGTTTAAGCCCACTGTTGCTGACACTGTGTCAGTCCATCCAGTTGAGAGAGTTTCTTTTTATCATTGACCTGCCACTCTTGCAAACATTATGTCCCTCTCCAGGATTGGTACATCTTGAAAACATGTTCAAAATTTGTAAGACACAATCTAGCCATCCTTGCTTCCATGGAGCACCCTGGTTGCACTTCTTCTAGGATAGATCTGTTGATTATTTTGGCTGTCCGTATTATATTCAATATTCATCCCCACCACCATAATTCAAAAGCATGAATTCTCCTGACTCCCTTATTCAATGTCCAGCTTTCACAACCATATGATGTAACCAAAAATACCATGGCATGGGTCAAACACAACTTTTGATTCAATGTGATATCTTCACTTTTTAATAATTTAAGGATGTCTTCTGCAACAGATTTTCCTAATGCAATGCATGTTTTCATTTCTTAATTCCTGCTTCCATGGGTGTTGATTGTAGAACCAAGTAGGGCAAAATCTTGGACAACCTCAATCTTTTCTCCACTTATTATGAAATTACTTATTGACCTAGTTGTAAAGATTTTTGTTTTGCTAGTGGTGAGGCACAATCCATACTGAAGGCTATGTTCTTTGATCTTCATCAGTAAAAGTTTCAAATCCTCTTCACTTTCAACAAGCAGAGCTCTGTTATCTGCATAATGCAAGTTGTTAATGAGTCTTCCTCCAATCCTGATGCAGCATTCTTTTTCATAAAGTCCAGCTCTTCAGACTCTTTGCTCAGCATACAGATTAAACAGGTTCAGTGAAAGGATACAGCCCTGACACACACCTTTCTTGACTTTAAACCAGGCAGTATTTCCTTGTTTCGTTTGAAGTACTGCCCCCTGGTCCAGATACAGATTCCTCATATGTACAATTTAATGTTCTGGTATTCCCATTCCTCATGTTGTTATCCATGATTTACTATGATCCACACAGTCAAAAGCCTTTGCATAGTCAATAAAACCTAGGCAGATACCTTTCTGTTACTTTCTTCTTTTGACTAATATCCATCTGACATCAGCAATGATGTCCCTGGCTCTACACCCTCTATGCATCTAGCTTGAATATCTAGTAGTTCTCTGTCTGTATGCTACTGCAGTGGCTTTTGAATGATCATTAGTAAAATTTTACCTATGTCTGATATTAATGATATTGTTCAACAATTTCCACATTGGGTCAGATCCCCTTTCTTGGGAATAGGCACAAATAGTGATCTTTTTCAGTCAGTTGGTCAGGTAACTATTCTCCAAATCTCTTGGCGTAAACAAGTTAGCAACTCCACTGCTTCATCAGTTTCTTGAAATATCTCTATTGCTATTCCATCAATGCTTGGAGCTTGTGTTTTGCCACTTCCTTCAAGGCAACTTCCACTTCATTTTTCATTACCATTTAGTTCCTGCTCATGGGCACCCTCTTGAAATGGTTGGTCATCCATCAATTCTTTTTGGTATAATGACTGTGTATTCCTTATATCTTTTGATGTTCCCTACAATATTTAATATTTTCCAAATAGAATTCTTCAATATTGCCACTTCAAGGCTTGAATTTTTTCTTCAATGCCATAAGCTTGAGAAAACAGAATGCGTTCTTTTATTTTGGTTTTCTACCTCCAGCTTTGTGCACATGTCATAATATTCAATTTTTCTTCTTGTGCTGTCCTTTGAAATATTCTGTTTAGTTCCTTAACATCATCATGTCTTCCTTTTACTTTAGCTCCTTGATTTTCAAGGGCAAGTTTCAGAGTCTCTTTGAGCATGTAAATTAGTCTTTCCTTTTTTTCCTGTCTTTTACATAACCTTTTGCTTTTCTCATGAGTGATGTCTTGGATGTCATGCCACAACTCATCTGATCTTTGATCATTAGTGTCTCATCCATCAAACCTGTTCTTGTGGTGATCTCTGGACTCAGGTGGGATACTCAAGGTCGTATCTTTGCTCTCATACACTTGTTCTAATTTTCCTCAGTCTCAGTTTGAACCTGCATATGAATAGTTGATGGTCTGATTCACATTCAACACCTGCTCTTTTTCTGACTTTTTGTTGTTGTTGTTGTTGGTACTGGGGTTTGAACCCAGGGCCTTGCACTTGCATGCTTTGCAAGTGCTAGACCACTGAGCTGAACCCTCAACCCTTTTTTACTTATTTATTTTATTTTTCGTACTTTTTGAAACAGGGTATTTCTAAATTATGCTGACTGGCTCTGGTCTTGAACTTGTGATCTTCCTGCTTCTGCCTCCCGAGCCGCTGGGATTACAGGCATGAGCCACCTTGCCCAGCTTTTATTTCTGACTTTTGACAATAAGCTTTTCCACTGTCTTTTCCCAGAAATGTAGTTGATTTGGTTCCTGTATGTTTTAGCCAGTGAATTCCATGAACATAGCCACCATTTATGTTGGTGGAAAAAATGTATTTGCAATGAAAATGTCACTGGACTGACAAAATTCTATTGCACAATCTCCAGCATCATTTCTGTCACCAAGGCCATATTTTCCAACTGCTGAGCCTTCTTTGTTTCCAGTTCTTTCATTCCAGGCACCAGTAATTATCAGTACATCTTGATTTCATGTTCAATCTATTTCAGATTGCAGAAACTGGTAAAAATCTTCATTATCTTCATCTGTAGCCTTAGTGGTGGGCATGTAAATTTGAATAACAGTCATATTAACTGGTCTTCCTTATTGATATTATTCTTCCATATTGATATTATTCTATCACTGATAGCATTGCATTTCGGGACTAATCTTGAGATATCCTTTTTGATGATGAATGCACCCTCATTTCTCTTTAATCTGTCATTCCCAGCATTGTCGACTTTGGTTTTCTGATTCAAAATGGCCCATGCCAGTCCATTTTAGCTCACTGATGTCTACAATGTCAATGTTTATGCACTCCATTTCCCTTTTGATGATTTCTAATTTTCGTAAATTCATACTATATCCATTCCACATTTCAATTATTAATTGATGTTTACAGTTGTTTCTCCTCATTTTGAGTCATGCCACATCAGCAAATGGAGGTCCTTGGGGCTTAACTCCATTCCCATCCTTAATGTAGATTCTACTTTGAGGAGGCAGCTCTTCCCAGTCATCATCATCTTTTGAGTGACTTCCAACCTCAGGGGCTCACTTTTCAGCACCATATCTGGCAGTGTTTCTGTACTATTCATAGAGTTTTCAATGACTAATTGTTTTGAGAGTGGCCTTCCAGGTCCTGCTCCCTCATTTGGCTTAGTTTGGAAGCTCAACTGAAACCTATCTACCATGTATGACCATGCTGGTATCTGTAATATCAGTAACATAGCTTTCAGCATCAAAGCAACACACAAGCCCCTGCAATATGGCAAACTAACAGACATGGGAGGAGCAACCCACTTAGGAATACTAAAGGCCAATTTGTTGTTGATTTTGGTTTCTGTTTTTCAGCACTAGAAGGTTGAACCCAGGGCATCGTACATGCTGCACAAGTGCTCTACCACTGATCTGCACCCCTAACCATTTAAAAAAATTTTTTTTTCCCTAAGCTATACAGGCTGCCTCTGGACTTAAACTTGACATCCTCCTGTCTTGGCTTGCCAAGATGCTAAGATTACAGTCATGTGCTAAATGTTTGCAAACAAATTCAACTGCATATTTTCAATAATACTCATATTTAATAGTTTACTATTTATTAGAGAGAATAGGACAGATATCTACAATTTAACAAGAAGAAAAATAATTCATAAAACATGAAGAAACATCATAAAACTCATTGTTTCAAATTACCTTATACTCTAAACATCAGAAAAAAGCTAAAGAAGCATATTCAAGATACACATCAATGCAAAATATATGTGCACACACATATGTATATACATATTTAACTTTGGGGATTTGAATTTTTTTAATGGGTACATTTATGTTTGAATGACTTCGTCAGTAGTGCTCTTTGCCAAATATTTCCAGTTCTGTATTTTCGAGAGACAAGTTAGGGTTACACTTCCTGCATCTTTTGAGATTATACTGTGGTGGAAGAAGTTGCATGTGATTATAATGACATAGATTAAAGAGATGTGGAGAAACTCCTTAGCTGAACTGAAATGAACATGTCAGTTAAGCAAGAAACATACTTTTTGTTACAATGTTGTTGTTGTTAGGTGCTGTTGAGTCTGGTCCAACTCATGGTGACTCTACCTACAACAGATGAAACACTACAGGACACTATGCTATGCACGACACTGTTGTCAATGCCTCACTGCTAATCATGGGGTTTTCCATAGATGATTGTTTCAAAAGTGGGCTGCCTGATCCTTATCCCAAACCTACGGTACCCAGTATCCCCAGGCAGTCTCCTATCCACCTACTAATCAGGCCCGACCCTGCTTAGCTTCTGATATCTGAAGAGATTGGATACCAGGCTGATACAGCTATAGACAATGTCATTAAGATTTGAAAATTTGTTTATGTTGCATAATTCAGAAATTATTGATACAGAAACACAATTATTTATTCTTTTCAAAAAAAATTATTGGGTAACATGTTAAAGATTTTAAAAAGTCAGAAAATCAGGAAAATGCCTGTTGCTGTTAGTTGCCATTGAGTCAGGTCCAACTCATAGCGGCCCTAGGTACAACAGAACAAAATGCTTCTGAACACTGTGCCATGCTCAGCACTATGTCCATGCTTCTCTTCTATTCATAATGTTTTCAATGGTGATTGTTTTGGGATTGCTTCAGGAGTGGATTGCCATGTTCTTCTCCCATTTTTCTAGTGCTAGGGATCGAACCCAGGGCCTCAGAGTATAGAGCAGCACCCTATCAATGGAGATAAATCCCAGGCCCAGAAAGGTGTCTAATTGTTATAAATCCACTTTAAAGTAGTACTTTAAAGTCCATAAGATCTTTTCTCAATATCTGTCTCAGTATTCTTTAAGTGAAACATGCAAATATTTGAGAATATTAAGATTCCAAAGAAAACAAGCTTAATATGTTCCCTGCCCTTTAGATACTGTTGCACCCCAGGCCTTGGCATACTTCAGAATATATCTCTACTATTTAATGGCTTCACAGATAGGACACTAAAACTTGATGGCATTTGAGTGATCAATAGTTTCTATATAATCAGAGGGCTGGGATTTAGCTCAGTTGGTAGAGCGCTGCGCTGCAGTCTCTGAGGTCCTGAGTTCAATTCCCAGCACCATAAAAATGGGAGAAGGACCTGGCAATCCACTCCCAAGGCAATCCTGAAACAGACATTGAAAACCTGGTGAGGGTCGCTATGAGTCGGATACCGACTCGACGGCACCTAACAAGAACAACATATAATCAGAATTTAAATTTGAAAATTAATACAAATACTTACCAGGTTAGCTGTTTTAAAGCTCCTCATAAGTACACCACCAGGAAGTATGAAAGGGCTTTTATAACAAATCTCATGCCAGTAGTGACCAGAAGTGAAGACCTCAGGTGCAGATTTCCCAAGGAGGAACTGGGTAAGGCAAAGGATGGATTTGAAAGCAGCAGGGCTGGGTTTTTAAATCTCTAACCCAGAATTTGGAACTTGGTCTAGTTAAGGAGCCCTTGATACTGGTTATATATCTCACTTTCTGGGCCTATCTGAGAACCTCACTTTCTTTATCACATATTCACTATCCTTGGTGTACTTAACTTTCTCCCCTATTATCTTCTTTAGAGTTCATTTAGACTTGCTCAACTCTCTTCCAAATGAAAAAAAAAATTCCTTTTGAAATTTGTTATCCACTCTACTGCTCTGTTTCCTTTACAAAGCCCTTGTTTCTCTTCTAGTCTCTAATTGTTCACTATTTTGATCATTGATTTTTCAAACCTGTGCACTCTGTTTTCTCCTCCAACATATGTTATAAACTAATTTCACCTCCATGAAAGTTAATTGAATAGATAATTTCAAGAATCTTCTTTTACTGATCACTCAACAAACTCTTAATGTCACTTTCTTGCAAAGCAAAAACACTCTTTCTTTCATTTTTCTATAAATGATAGCTTGAGGATTTCTATATAAGGAACTTAGGAACAAAAATTTGATTGCAAAAATATTGCTAGAAAATATGCATTAGAACTACATTTGCATAAAAATTCCAAAACACTAAAAGTTAATTTCAATATCAGAAATAAAGTGGGGGTGTAGGAGTAATTAGGGGTAAGCTGGAGAGTGTCTTGCCAGAGCCTCCATGACCCCACACCCTCCTGACTTTCTGCCTCTGTGATCTCTTATCACAGTTTCCTTTTTATACTCCTTTACATCACTTTTCCCTTACTACTGTGATCAAGGATCCCCTGCAAACCCTTTGCCCATTATACAACATGCTGTCTGACTCATTCCTTTAATAATTTTACCTGAAATGAAAGTAAAAGAAACCCACCGGAGCTAGTACAATATCCTCTCTAAGAGCAGTGGTATGATTACTTGGAAAGATATAAGGGTACCAAATGAACCAAGCAGCAGGAGTTGCTGCTGTTCTCCTATGGGCCAGTGAACTCCCAAGCTTAATGTTGTCTCTCCCTGAAAATTTATCTCGGTTCTTTCTTGTTGCTTTGGTATTCTTGTTCTGATTTCTAGATCCATGGTTCAAATATAGGAAGGCTGGACTGAACAACTCCTTGATTTCCTGGATTTGCACACAATTCCAGTTATCAACACAGACTCATTGGCCTCTATGGATCCCAGTTCCATTTCCTAGAAGGAATGCCTATGCCCACAACCCTGACAAAATCACTTTGCTCTATTGTTAAAGATACTTCTTTCTCTAATCTTGATATATATGTATTGTTTTCCAATAAAATGTTTCACAGAAGTTAGCAATTCTGGTATATTTCAGCTTTTTAACACATCAGCTCTTTCACTTAGAAAACAACCCCCCTAGCACCCTTGTCCTTTTTTATAAAGGAAAAGAAAAATACAGTTTATAATGCTGAAGAAAACAGTATTATAGTGCTGAAAAATTATGCTAGCTAGTCAAGTTCCTGGCTTTATGAGGAATTTTAATCAAGAGAAACATTTTTTTTCCTTACAGTCAATTGGACCAAATAAAAGGCAGAAAAACATTAGGACCCACTTTCTCCAAGTTCAGTCCATTGTTACAGTTTCTCACTATACTAGAAGTAGTCCCTCTGCTCCTGCAATTTAATAAGGGTAGAAAAGATTAAATTTCCTAACTTCACTCAAACCAATTAATCAGTCAGCAAATTAAAGTCAGCTGTGGATTGAAACTCAGTTATCATTTGGACTTAAGACCATTAGTTATAGTATTGATGAGGAAAATCAGATTTATAGATAGCAGCAAGGCATTCAGACACTTTTGGAAATGATTATGATTCCTCATGTTATTTTTCTCAGGTGGACTACTGTGGATTTGCCTTCACATATAATTACTAAAAAAAGTAATATAAGTATTTCCATTATAAGTCCAATTGCCACAGATTGTAACAATTTAATTTCATAGAAATAATTAGGGAAATTTTGTTATGTCAAGGAAGATTCCTTATCTAAAATATCATATTAAGCTGGGCATCCTGGTGCATGTATGTAATCCCAGTGGCTCAGGAGGCTGAGGCAGGAAGACTATGAGTTCGACCCTAGAGGCAGACTATATTACTTAGCAAGACCCTGTATCAAAAAAAAAATAATAATAATAATGAGTAAGGGGTACAGCCCAGTGATAAGCACCTGCAAATTATATGTGATGTGCAAGGCTCTGGGTTCACCTCCAAGTACTGAAATAAATAAGTAAATACATAAATACATACATAAATAAATAATATTAACATTTGTCAGATAGTTCTTTTATAAAGTAAATATAATATCAGTCTTTAGCTATTAGTAAAACAAAACCAAACACATAAAACCTTAACATTTCAATTTTATCCTTAAAACACAGACTTAGGCTCTTGTCACTGTTATACAGAGCCCTGGAATTATGTGCTTGAAGGCTATTTGTATTTTTCTCTGAATTGATTGTATACTAACTCCCCAGTAGCTGTCATACAGGGTTTGGTAACACTTCATATTTAACTACACTAATTACCCCTAAAGTGCTTTTGTAAAAAGTATGCAAGTATTTTATAAATTTTATTCATAACCAAATGAACGTAAAGAGGATTTCAGTATTTTTTGGCTTATAAATTGCATGGTTACATCATTAGTAGTCTTGAATCTCAGTAACCTGAATATGCATCAATAATATAACAAAATCCTCTAGAATTAGTTAACAAAAAATGGTAATTTTGAGCATTTAATATTGGTTTGTCTCAGTTGCTAGAGCTCTGCTCCACACTTTCTGTGTTGAGGCCCAGCACTGAAAAAATGGGAGAAGGATGTGGCAGTCCACTCCTGAAAAGCAATCTCAAAACAATCAGCCATTGAAAACCCTATGAGGTGAGGCTGCTCAAAAATTAACACTGAAAGTTCCAAGGAGCCCCACAGATCCAGTCAAACTGGAACAGTTGGTTACCCTAATCAGCTGTGGCATTACTTACAAGCCAGAGATAAAAATAAATAGGGAGCAACAATCAGACAGAATAGAACAGTTATCCCCAACATAGAAATTCAACCATGAGACTTCTCCATCCACTTCTTTGAGAAAGCCACATATCAGGAGATTGTTTATGGTTATTTTAGTTTTATATTTCTTGGGTTTTTAATCTGTCTAAAGTATCATCTGAAATAAAATCAAACTTTGGTTAAAAAAAAAAGAAAAAGAAAACCTTATGAGGGTCACTATGAGTCAGACTTGACTGGATCGCACCTAACAGCAACATCTATAGGTTTACTAGACAGATTGGTAATCTTTTCACACTCTCTCATAGATGTCTTTCTTCAGAACCAATTTGAACTAATGGGATCATATAGCAAAATAAGAAAAAGGTAAATTAAAACCTTTATTGAGGAAATTCTACTCCAACATTCCCCAAATCTTTTAAATAAATTATTCTCTCTGCTTTACTACATTCTTCTTACTTCCTTTTTTTCTGTGGTCCTGAGGATCAAACTTAATGCCTCAAGCATGCTTTACAAGTGCTCTACCATTGAGCTACATCCCCAGACCCTTATTACTTTTTTTTATGGCTTTTCTCAGATAATTATTAAGCAATAAAATATACAGCTATTTGTTTTTTCCAATATATTTCCATTAAATTTTAAAAGAAGTTTGGATGAAAAAGATCTAACTTTTAAAACATGCTGGTAATCAGAAATCATTGTTGATTACTACTTCATAAAATTTCAGGAATTAATGATTATCCCTAGGCATAAACAACAAAATAAAACCAAACCTAGTATTCTTGCACTTCTCTACATTAATCTACATTTAGTCAATTACTGTTACGGATTATAGGTATAAATCTAATTGTGTAAGTATTATATTCATTCACAGAAATACATTAATCAGAATTAAATTAGAGAAAACATCTGATTCTGGAAAATTAATACAAAATTTCAAGAATCATTACATTATTTTCATGCACATTTTTGTTTTTCATGTTATTGTTGTTGGGTGCTATTAAGTCAGGTCTGATCCATAGCTACCCTATGTACAACAGAACAAAACACTCTCTGACATAGTGCCATCCAAAAGATCCTTTTTATATTTAAGCCCATTGTTACAGACACTATATCAATCCATCTAATTGAGGCTCTTCCTTTTTTTCATTGACCTGCCACTGTCCAAAACATGATGTCCTTCTCCAAGGATTGGTCCCTCCTGACAACATGTCCAAAATATGTAAGATATAGTCTAGCCATCCTTGTTTCCAAGGAACACTCTGGTCGCACTTCTCCTAGGATAGATTTATTGGCTCTTTTGGCAGTCTGTGGTATATTCAATATTCATCTACAGCACTATAATTCAAAAGCATCAATTCTTTTTCTGTCTTTCTTATTCACTGTCAGGCTTTCACAACCACATAATGAAACTGAAAATACCATGGCATGAATCAGGCACACCTTCATCATCAATGTGACATCTTTACTTTTCAACAGTTAGTTTTTCATATAAATTATTTATAAACGGTAAACTGAATTCAGATCCTCAATATACCTAGCATTTATAGGTTGAATGCTTCTGACCCTCCAAAATTCATTTACTAAACCTAATCCCCAGTGTTGATGGTATTAGAAAGCCTTTGAGAGGTGATGGAATGGGATCCCCATGAGTAGAATTTGTGCACTTATTCAAAAATACTCCAGAAAGCTCTTTCCTCTATTCGGCCATGTGATGGGACAATAAGATCCCCTTATGAACCAGGAAATGAGCGCTTCATACACAAACTAAATTGACTGGTTCCTTGTTCTTGGACTCTCTAGCAACTAGACTTTGCAAAATCATTTTCTCTTTTTTGTAACCTATTCAGTCTATGATGTTGAGTGAACAGCCCAGAAGGTTACTATGCATGATTAATCACATACTAATATCTTAAGGACACAATAGAGCACAGCAGACTGTATATGAGTGTTTACTTATTTTTACAGAGAAACCAAACTACTCAGATTTTGGACTCTTGAAGCTTGGGAAATTCAATAGCTATTTTTGGAATTTTCTGTATAATAAATTTTATTGTAGTTTGCTAGCCAGAACAACTGTATATAAATATATCCTTCTCGGTTTAAAAAAGACAAAGTTCTGTGTATATGTAGCTAGGTCTTTTTTTTAATTAGTTGCCCATGACCTCAAAAATCTATTCTGAGCTCTGCTAAAAGTTGAATTTATAAATAGCGCAAAATTGTATTATTCACACTGAGGTCCATGGGGACCAGAGTTCAATGTCTCAACTGGAGGTTCTCCTCAATTCCATTGTGCATGTCTGGCTTTTCTACTCACATCCATCCCTAGCTCTTGAAGTACTCTGTGTTTTATATGATTTTTTCTTTTGTTCTTGTTGTTAGCTGATGTCAATCCCCAACACCACAAATTTTTTCTTCTACTTACCCTTAATCCAGCCTACATTCCCTAATAACAACTAATGGCATTTACCTTCTTTCTTGTAACTACCTAGAAGAGGTTTCTCCCACCCTGTTTTTCCTCCACCTTTACTTTTTAGTAGTTTTGAATAACTTTAATGAATAGTTTTCCACTCAGAATGCCTGTTCCAATCTATCTACTCATACTCCAAATTCTGAGAACATTAACTGCTAGGAGTTGCATCTCTACTTGTCATAGAGAATTCCCCTTGGCCACAGGGAACCTTCTGGCTCAACAGCTGCCCACAGCCAATGACAGGTTGAGGCAAAGAAACAAATGCTTTCCCCTGTGCCTAAAATTGGCACAAATAAAAAGTTATTCCAGATCCAGAGTCTTGGATACTAATAATTTTCAATGGCAGTTGCATTAAAGATCAACTTTTACTTGTGCTTTGTCCAGTGGTCTCCACTTTCATATGGATGCATTACATACGACTCATGCAACTCTTTGTCACAAATTTCAGTCTAAGATACAGACCCTTGAATTGTCTATGGAGACATATATGGAAAGCATGTCTATGGAGATATATGGAGAGCAGACAGTTTTGTCCAAACTTCAATATGAAGAGCTAATAAATCAAGCTTGATTGCTTTTACTTGTACCAGTGGAAGGTCTAATACTTAGAACTCAGCCCAAAGCTAGGAGACTCTATTGCTTTAATCCTTTTAAGACCAAACTCAAGTCCCACTTCTATGTACCTTATGGAATGGGTAAGTACCTCTTAGGAAGAAGATGTTGTTGTTGTTGTTAGGTGCCGTCAAGTCGAGTCCGACTCATAGTGACCCTATGTACAGCAGATCGAAACACTTCCTGATTCTGTGCCAGGCAAACGATCTTATTTATGTTTAAGCCCATTGTTGCAGACACTGTGTCAATCCATCTGGTGGAGGGTTTTCCTCTTTTGGGTTGACCTGCCACTCTCCCAAACATGATGTCTTTCTCTAGGGACTGATCTCTTCTGACTACATGTCCAAAATATATAAGACACAGTCTGGCCATTCTTGCTTCCAAGGAGCACTCTGGTTGCACTTCTTCTAGGACAGATTTGTTGGTTCTTTTGGCAGTCCATGGTATATTCAATAGACGTCTCCAGCACCACAATTCAAAAGCATCAATTCTTTTTCTGTCTCCCTTACTCAATGTCCAGCTTTCACAACAAATATGATGCGACTGAAAATACCATGGCATGAGTCAGATGCACCTTGGTCTTCAAGGTGACATCTTTTCCTGTAAATACTCTAAAGAGATCTTTTACCACAGCTTTTCCTAGAGCAAAGCGTCTTTTTATTTCTTGACTGCTGCTTCCACGGGTGTTGATTATAGCACCAAGCAAAGCAAAATCTTGGACAACCTCAATCTTTTCTCCATTTATTGTGAACTTGCATACTGACCCAGTCATAAGGATTTTTGTTTTGTTGATATTTACTCACAACCTATATTGAAGGCTATGATCTTTGATCTTCATCAGTAAAGGTTTTAAATCCTCTCCACTTTCAGCAAGCAGAGTTGTGTCATCTGCATAATGCAGGTTGTTAATGAGTCTTCCTCCAATCCTGATGCCACATTCTTCCTCATAAAGTCCAGCTTCTCAGATTATTTGCTCAGTGTATAAATTGAACAGATAGGGTGAAAGTACACAGCCCTGATGCACACCTGATAGAAGTCTTCCCTTTCTTCCTTTGTGGCCTTAGTGGCCTTAGTGGTGGTTGCATAAATTTGAATAATAGTCATATTAACTGACCTTCCTTGTAAGCATATGGATATTATTCTATCGGTGACAACATTGTATTTCAGGACAGATCTTGAATTGTCTTTTTTGATGTTGAATGCAACCCCATTTCTTTTTAGTTTATCATTCCCTGCATAGTAGACCATATGACTGTCTGACTCAAAATGGCGTATGCCAGTCCATTTTAGCTCACTGATGCCTAGAATGTTCATGTTTATGTGCTCCATTTCTCTTTTGATGATTTCTAATTTTCCTAGATTCATACAACATACATTCCCTGTTCCAATTCTTAATGGATGTTTACAGTTGTTTCTCCTCATTTTGAGTCATGCCACATCAGCAAATGGAGTTCCCTGGGGCTTTACTTCATTTCCGTCATCATGGTAGACTCTACCTTGAGGAGGCAACTCTTCCCCAGTAGTCTTTTGAGTGCCTTCCAACCTGGGGGGCACATTTTCTGCCACTATATCTGACAATGTTTCTTTGCTATTCCCAGGGTTTTCAATGGCTAGTTGTTTCGGGAGTGGTTTGCTGGTGCCTCCTCCCTAGTCTGTCTTAGTCTGGAAGTGCCACTGAAACCTGTCCACCATGGGTAACCCTACTGGTATCTGAGATACCAGTGGTATAGCTTTCAGCCTCATTGCAACACACAAACCCCTACAGTGTGGCAAACTGACAGAAGTGTGGGGGAGGAAGAAGATAGCCAGGCATTAAGAAGAAACTGAACAAGGCTGAGTACTCTAAATATTCCTAAGGATGACATGAGCCCCTTAGAAGCCCTGGGCTTTTCTTATAACTCCAAGCATGTGCTACACAATATTCTTTTTAAAAAATGACAAGGCACCTGATTAGATAAAACTTATTACCTTGCTATTAACATTTGTTACTATGAAAATGTAGCACATCCAACTGATGTCTTTGGACATTACCATAAAAATTAGCACTGTGTCCTCTTGAAAAAGCAGAAATGGTTCCTCCTAGAAACTGTTGCTCATTATAAAGTATATTACATAGTAATTTACACAGAGGAACTGATACATTTTGGCTAGTTATTGTTTTTATTATTAAGACAGATTTTCAGTCAAACTGCAACTTTAAAAAAGGATAATATCCTTTCAACTTTCTTTCTCAACTTCAATAATAATCTACACCATACTGTAGGTGTTTAACAAATTCTCTTTAATAAATAGTGGAATTAATAGGGCATTTTGATAAAATGTCTTTATCTAAGTAATCAATAGTATTTGGGGAAAAATATAAATACTGATCCACGTATCTTCTGTCCAATACTTCCTGCTAGTGTTGCCCAGCTCTGTTAATCAATATACAATTTAAGTGGGTATAAATATAGCTATTGTCTATTGTGTTTATAAGACTATTAGTTAGAGGCCTTGTCAAATGTACTTCTAAAGGTAAGCTACTACAGGTGTCTACATATACAGGGTCACTATGAATGACCAGGCAGATTGTACATTACACAGTTCCTGGGAATTTCATTTGAATGACAGCTGTGATATTGTTTAATCAGGCAATTCTTTAAAGATCCCCTTGAAATGCCCACAGATTTATTTGAAAATAAATCATTTTTTAAACTTTTCATTGTTTGAAATGATGAACTACTTTCTATTTTGTGCAGTTGGTAACACATATTGTTAGTAGTCTTACCTGAGCCCCTCATATCTCTACCATTTATATGATACTGGCTTTCAATATGCTTTCAATTCCCAAAGCCATTTCTCACAGTCTTGTGTTTATAATTGGCCTTTCCAATTGACTGCAGGACCTTGACTTGGAAGTACCTAAGGAGAAATGTCCCCTTGGAGCAATCACAACTCAAAGGATGATAGTGCAATAATATAAACACTCTCACTTCCTTGTTCTTCAGCAGGATAACCCTGAAGTATAGGCTACAAAATCTAAAAAGCTCCTGTTAATTTGGACCAAGGCAATTTACAAGCAACTGTATTTGATGTCATCTCCTTGTTTGCCTTCCCAACCTAGTATGGGTTTAATTGCGTCCTTCAAAAAGGAAATATTGAATTTGTACTTACCAAATACTTTAGAAAAGGACTTTATTTTGAGAAAAGGACAGAGGTAAGCAAGTTAAAATGAAGTTATTTCGATGGACTCTACTGCAATAGGACATGTGCCCTTGAGAGAGCAGGAAAGGAAGGCAGAAGGATGGGGAAATTTGGATACATATATATGCAGGAGGATCGCCGTGACAGGATAAAGGCAGAGATGAGCTGATGTATATATAACCCAAGGAAAATCAGTGATTGTCAGCAAACCACTAGAAGCTAAGAAAAACTATGGGCCACATTTTTTTCTCCACACAGCCCTTAGAAGGACCAAACTCTCCAGTACCTAAACCTCAGATATCTAGTATCCAAAACTGAGACAGTACATTTCTCTTATTTAAGCTACCTGGTTTGTAGTACTTTGTTACAGCAGCCTCAGAAAACTAACATATCCATTTTCAGGTAATACATTCCTATTTCTCCCCAACTCCATCAGGAATATTTTCCAACAAATAAATTTTGTACTAATCCCTTTGTCAGTATCTACTTCTGGAAAATGCAATCTAAGGTAACTTCTAACATGTATCCAGAATTACCAATG
The DNA here is from genome assembly GCA_007922755.1 of Pedetes capensis. Classification (NCBI taxonomy): domain Eukaryota; kingdom Metazoa; phylum Chordata; class Mammalia; order Rodentia; family Pedetidae; genus Pedetes; species Pedetes capensis. The sequence continues at coordinate 24,065 of VMDO01022210.1, forward strand.
TGTGAAAAGATTATTAGTGAATATTAGTCCTCCTACTGAATGGAGCATAATTATTCACAAATTGGCCACTTAACCTTCATTCTTTCCTCCATGAACATTGCATCTATTTCTCAAAGAGATGACAATTACCTTGTTATACTCTTGTTCTAACAACAGATTCTAGCATTTTTCTCATTAACTGCTTCTGGATTTAACATCTCTGATTCTATTCTTATAATTTCTTGGTTTCCTTTTACATCTGTGCTAGTTTTGTGCCCTTCCTTTCATCTTTAGAAAATGCCTTTCAAATTCAGGTTATTGTAGATTTTCCCAAACTGTCATGTAAGATCCATTTGCTGTTTCTTCCTTTTCCTCTGCATTGCAGTTATGCAGAAATGTATCATTGGAATTTATTTCAGAGCCTTTCGACACTCTTGACACATATACACTTTAGAGTTACAGATGAGATCATGGGGTCACATTTACCTTTTTCAGCTTTCTTAAAGTCAAGAGTATGCATTTGAGTCTGCTGAGAAATTCTGTCCTTCACAATTCTAAATTCCAAATAGGCACAGCTACCTTAGTGGAAAGGTTTCCAACACTCTCACACCCAAATCCAATTTCCCTTTTCTTCCATGTCAGTAAAATGCAACAATTGCCCATTTGCTTCCTCATGTAAGATAAAATTGTCAACAAGATAAATAACAAATTTATTAGATCCACCCTTTTAGCAGAATTAGATTTCTAACATATGGTCACAGAGTACAAGTCCTCCATTATTTTCAAAGAGTTGATTTTGTATTAATTTGGAAATCTCTTAAAAATTTTGTCCATAATTTTCATTTTATTTTAATATGTATGTATCAAAGGCATTCTTTCAAAACATGTTTTTGTAGTTATATTCCTAAGGGATATATTTTGGCAAAGTATTCACCAAAAAAATGTAAATTCTGTTTGCTTTCCTTATTTGTACCTCTACTCATAGACTTTCTACTTCATAAATCATGAAATCAAAACTAAGGCATAAAATTATAAATGTTCTCCATATGTTCCCTTGCTCTTATTCCTCTCTATTGATTAAGATAAAGGTATTGGTATTAGTCATATTGGGCTGAGATAGCAAAATATTGTAGAGTGGGTGGTTTATACAATGATATTTATTTTCTCACAGTTCTGAAGATGGCCAAGTCCAAGATCAAGGTGCTAGCATGGGGACTGGAAGTGTAGCTCAGTTGAGGAGCATTTGCCTTGTATGTCTTGCCAGCGTATTTTGGCTTTGGTAAGGGCTTTATTCTTAGATTGTAGATTGCCACCTTCTCACTGGGACTTCACATGGAAGAGCAAGAGAGAAGAAGATTTCTGATGTATCACTTTATGAGGACCTCATGACTTCTTCTAAATCTAATTATCTCCCAAGTCCTCACATACATTAGACATTAGAGTTTTACCATACAATTTTGGAGGAAAACATTCAACATATAACAATATCCCTTGCTCTTTTCAATTTCTCTTCTCACAAAGTAATATTAATGCCTATTTTATACTTTAAACATATATGCTTCCAAATTCATATGCTGAAATCTAAGATCTAATACTATACTAAGTATTAATACTATACTAAGTATTAATACTAATACTATATTAATTGTTAAGAAGTAGAGCCATTAGAATGTGATTAATTCTATCTAAGCCCATTCCTTATTGATAAACTTGGGACTCTTTTAAAAGGGATCAATGGGATTTGTTGCTGTTCAGTGTTGTCAAGTCCTATCCAACTCATAGAGACCCTCATAGGGTTTTCAATGGCTGATTGTTTCTGGGTTGCCTCTGGAATGGATTGCCACATTGTCCCTTTCCCATTTGCTGTGCTGGGAATCGAACTAGGGACCTTAGAGACTGCAGAGTGGTGTTCTACCAACTGAGCTAAAGCCCCTCAATGGGACTATCTTATGCTTATTATTACTTTTCTTTCTTTGTTTTCTTTTCTCTTTCTTTCTTTCTTTCCTTCTTTCTTTCTTCCTTCCTTTCTTCCTTCCTTCCTTCCTTCCTTTTTCCTTTTCTTTCTTTATTTCTCCCTCCCTCCCTCCCTCCCCCCTCTCTTTCTCTCTCTCTCTTTCTTTCTTTCTTTCTTTCTTTCTTTTTTTCTTTCTTTCTTTCTTTCTCTCTTTCTTTCTCTGACTTTCTGCCACACAAGGAAGTAGCCACAAGCCACCATCTTATAAGTAGAGAATTTGTGCTCACCAGACACCAATATTGCCAGAGCCTTGATCTTTGTTTGCCATTCTCCAGAACTGTGAGAAATTTCTATCCTTTGTAAATTACTCAGACTCAGGTATTTTATTATACTAGTATGAACAGACTATGGAAGAAGTGGGAGTGTAACTGATACCTATGAGTATATACTGTGTTAAAATCTCAAGCTTGCTTAATATGTTAAATGAACTATAAATATATCTATGGGCTGGGATTTAGCTCAATCAGCCATTGAAAACCCTATGAGGGTTGCTATGAGTTGGATACCGACTTGATGGCATCTAACAACAAACAATAACAAAATATATCTATACCCATATATAGAGATATATTTTGACAGGAAAGCTCTCATATACTGAGTGAAAGACTGTCTTTAGCCACACAGCTTTACACAAAGCCATCACTTAAAAAATTAGCTATTGATGTTCATAATTATGACATAAGTCATAATATGGTTTGAAGTCCTCTTATTTCTTATTTATTTTATATTATTATCTCTTATCTATTTCTGGGAAATACTGAAAATTCTTCCCCTCTGATCTTCCTTGTATTGCTTGTATGTGTCTGTATGTATATTTGCACGCATAACATCCTATGAAAGCATTAAATTTCAAAAAATATTTATTCTTTTTACCACATTTATAAAACTTTAAATTCTTTTGATTACATTGGCATGTTTGCCAACAAATTCACTTACTTTATGTTTATGAATTCCAACTAACTCTTTCTAGGAGACATTACTTTGTCACCATTACAGTGGTTCCATGGTCTCATTCTTTTACAAAGTTTTGACCATCAATTCAAAGACATGATTGTTCCACAGGTCTTCCTAAAACCCTGACTTTTCTCTTGCTTTGATTTTTAATGTAGGTCTTCAGAAGCAATAAAGAAATATTAGGTTTCTCTCCACAAAATTGTTTGTTTCAGGCATGAATCAGCTAAGTGGATAGCATTATTGTCAGCCTATTAGTCATATCTCAGGTTTACATCCCTAAGGTCTTACACATAAACGTAACCACAACCCTTTTACCATTTAATCAAGAAATAGCATCAACTCAATTATTTCTTTTGCTTGTCTTACCAATTAGATTGTAGACTCATTTATATTATACCTAGTAAATTTTAGTAAATTTGATGCCTTTAGTAAGATTTAGTAAAATTTTGAAGTCATATCTAGTAAATATCTAATTGATCATGCATCCACTTAAAAAACACTATTAATTCAATGTGCTACAAAACAAAGTTTTTAAAGTTGTAATGGTATGTTTTTCACAGAGAATCTCTCACATAGCGAATGAAGGACTATCTCACACAATGCCATCATTCACTAAAAGTTAGCTCTTGATATAATAATAATTCCTTATAAAATTAATAATTATTTAAAGACACATTTCTTTTAAAGTATTAATGTTTACTATTGCTATTTTTGTGATCAGATATTAAAGACTGACAAAGAGAATTTTATGAAAAGTAACTGAAGCTTTGACTCTGTATTTCTTGAGATCCTTAAAGTGGCTGAGCCAAGGAAGTGATATGCCCACCATAGTAGTTGAGACAGACTAGAAGACAGAGATTGAAGGCAGAATTTGTAGAGGACTTCACTTTAAATGTGCATTTCTCCTTAATACAAATGTCAACAATACCATGTGAAAGCAGTGATGCTTGAGGAATTCTGAATTCATAATGAAACATCATCTTTCAACTAATCCACTGTGGCCAGACACATAAAACACCTGCTCTCTTTGTAGATTCTGTGCACTGCCTAGACTTGCTGAATGTCTCGATTCTGCTGTGCTTAAAGCAGAAAATGTCACCATGATTTCAAAGGGAGTTCTTCATGGTTAGGAACTGCTATATATGATGGATTTCCATGTCAGCCTAAAATTTCCTAGCTTTGTCAGTTTAAGCCATGTCCTTAATGTAGTTTTAATGCTGATGTTGTGCTATTATTATCATTTAATACAGTCAACATAGGACTTAACAGAATCTACTTTCAAATAAAGCATTTTCCAACCAATATTTTAGATTTGCTTCATTAAGATAAAAGTGTACCCATCAATTATAATAATTTTCTCAATGTTTCCTGACACAACTTTGATGTTGTACATTTAATCCATGTAAACATTGATTCTCTTGTTGTCAGAAATAAATTGAGGATATCAATGGATGAACAGACATCACTTTTACAAGGTAAGATAATAAGTCATACTATACATTATAGATAAAGACTATCAGAACTAAGCAACGTCAGAGGAAATGGAATATGGAAAGAATTTAGTATGATTGTTGTGAATAAGCATTACATTTTTAGTTTTTCAAATTAAAAAATATATACTGTATTTCTTTTCTTCTCTATTGTTATATTAACATATACCAATAAATACATGCTTGAATGCCTTATAAGGTTCTTAAATATCTCAAAAAGGGAAAAAGGGGAAATGAAGTAAGATTAAACTTCCCAGGGGCTGGGGTTTACCCCAGTTAGTAGAGTGCAGTTGGTAGAGTGCTTGCACCTGTGCACTTTGAGGCCCTGGATTCGATCCCTACCAGCACTGCAAAAATGGGAGAAGGACCTGTCAGCCCACTCCCAAAACAATCCAGAAAACAATCAGCCATTGAAATCCCTGTGGATAGAGGAGAAGCACTGACATAGCACCAGGCATGGCTCAGTGTTGAGTAATGTTTTGTTCTGTTGTACATAGGGTCATTATGAGTTGGACCCGACTTGAGGGCACCTAACAACAACAACAAATATCCCAGGTAAAATTTTCAATATTTTCCTGATAAATGTGCATAAACATGTATAGTACTTAGATAATAATATATAGCTTCGAATATCTAGAGCCATTTCTTATAAGTCAGAAAAAAATTCTTCTTTTGAGAATTGTTGTAATTGATTAAAATCAGTAGTTTCATTTTTTTCAAAACCTGAAGAAAGTACAGAATAAGTGTCATAAAAATCTCAAGTTTGAAAATTGCCCTTAAACTTACATAATGTAATTTTTTATCACTTCCCAAAAGATAAAATCTTTAAGGTTCACATTTTAGCAAGCTACCAAGGGCTACAGGACCAAACTGTAGCACCTGTTTTTCTCTTTAATTCTATTCACTCCAAGGACCATATTTTTCTTCCCATGCAATGCTGCCTCTCCAAAACCTTAAAGTGTTGGTAGACTATGTAATCTTCCAACTTTAATATATATTCCCTATTTTCATGCAAGTGTTTGTTCAAAACTTTTGAAAATCATACAGTTTCCTAACTCAACAAATACTAGTTTGCTGTCTATAATGTAGTAAGCACTGTGTGCCATTAAAAAAATGCATGTTGTCCTTGTGGTCATGAAGCTTGCCACCTGAAGAAATGATAGTGTTGTGCTAAGGGCTTTAATATATATGACCTTATTTTTATTAAAATGAAATCAGTAATCTTAGTTCCTTTTTACATATAAAAGTGTATAACTAAATATGGTTTCAAATTCCCTAATGTCATGCAGTTCCTAAGTGGCAGTTTTGAAATTCACCCTTTTTATACTTGCCTGACAGGCTCATTGCAATTAGTATTACTGATGCTTTCTACTGTAGCTTTAGATCTTTAACAGTTGAAAGAAAATAATAAAATTAACATGTAGAACTTTTTCCTCTCCCCAGTTTCTTCTATCTAGTTGATTATAAAATTAAGCAAATCTATAAGGAACTGTTGTTGCTGCTATTTCTATGCTTGCTAATTCTATTTATTTCATAATAGTTTTCTTAGTTCTTATTAGTATCCTTTATCAGGAGGCCCAAATTTTCACACAAATAACTAAGATCCTATTCTAAGTTAGTCATATTTTGTTGTCATCTAAATCTCACTTACCATTATTTATAATGCCCAATACTTATCCTCCAGCCTATTGAATGAAAGACACCGATGACTTTTTGTATTTGGCAAGGTTAACACAGGCTTTGAACACTGTGACCTGTTTTCCCTGACAACCTGGATTTTCATGCAAGTCATATGTTCTTAGAAACAAATACTTTTAAGACACCACTCTAGATATGGGATCTAGCATTTTCAAGGTAAGCCTTGGCCAGCCTTATTCTGTACCTATGCTAAGTTTATCCTCTCTCCAGCAGCACTTCAGCAGAGTGCTCACTCTTACAGGATGACAACATTGGTTAAATCACAGCTGTAGTGTGGACACTTTGGTGTCTCTTCAGAGTTTCTGTAGACTTTGCCCCACTACTTTTTTGTTGGTAGATGTGGCTTGTCTTATTCCTTCTAGCAGATAAGACATCTCTGTTCAGAATGACCTGAGATCAATCATAGCTTGGTTTATTTACTTATAGCTTTACCTGATTCTCTTTTTAATCCCTGTTACTTATATTAACCTACTATTCACATCATACTACAATTAGTGTCTCATTTTCTATTCCAAGTTTATGAAAAATACTTTTCTGAAATATGGGTACAGCATATCTATGGATTTATCCTAATATTTAGCATTGGTAGACTGTCAAATAGAAGAATTTAAAAAGAAAAGTATATTATTTTTACTAAGTGCACCCAATCAGGACATACTTATTGCTCTAAAAGGTGATCAAAAAACTCAGTTTACAGCTGGGCACAGTGGCACACAACTATGATCCAAGTGACTCAGGAGGCAGAGGCAGAAGGATCACAAGTTCAAGGCCAGAGGTAGCCAGTCTCAAAATCTAAAAAGTAAAAAGAGAGCTAAGGGTGCAGTTCAGTGGTAAAGCACTTACGAAGCATGCATAAGACCCTGGGTTCAACCCTACAGTACTGCAAAAAATAAAAAAATTAAATTAAATTAAATCAATAAATCAACAAACAAAATACTAAAATCAGTTTACTATATTTTACACTGAAGGACTGTGAATTAGATTTTAATAGTTGTTGCTTTCCCCAACTCATTCTTAAAAATTTGGATTTGGTTGGAGATCAACATTAAGCTTATTAGTCAATCATTACAATGAATCTTATTTTTCTTCTTCTCCTCCTCTTATTACATTTATCATTGTTATTATTGTTACTATTTCAAAAAAAATCTCTAATTTTCTTTTTGTTTTCTTTAAAACTCCAAATATGACTTAACATGGTCGGTCTCACTGACAAATTCTATTATTTTGGTTTAAATTTCTTCTGAGACAGAATTGCTGATTTATTCACAGCAATTACAATCTCTGCACCCATTTCGAGTTTAAATCCCTCCCACCAACATTCATTCTATCCTTTTTAGATCACAGATCACTCACAATGACAGAGAAGACAAGTAAAATGGAGTTGAGAGGTTTTGTCTTCTTTGTCACTTCTCAACATTCAATCATTAGCTTCAGGAAGCATATTTATCCCTTCCTATTTTCTTAGTTACAATTTAAAAGCTTCTTAAATTTATTATGTTTTTCCCTTAAAATTCTTTGCAAAACTTTCTGCCTTGGAGTTTCATCATCTTTGTACATTTTCTCCAGCCTGATCTTGTCTCGTAGTTTATGTTGACTATATGCCCTTCTTTGCAACTGCCCTACAGGATATTTTATTACCTGATAATTTTCTGTGAATTCTGGTACTTGATTTGCATAAGCACATATAGCTAAATTATGAATGCAGAGGAAATGTTTGACTATATAAAATAACTTGGAGTAGCACTGACCCTTTAAAAGGCTCAATTATTAGCAGTGAGAGGGAAGATAACTAGAGAGAAGAATGGAGGATAGGATGGAGTAGAACACAAGCTTTAAGGAATATGAACTTTATCAAAGAAATATGGAATTTTTTCAAAGTTATGAGATATAAATGTGAATGTATATACATATATTCTATATATCTAATGACAATCTTGACACATTGATATTTATTAACCAAGAGCAGTTATCATCTTCTCTTTGATGTTGGTCCAGTTTCCACAGTCATTTTTAAACAAGGATGATTTCACCTTTTTATAATACTGTTTGCAGATGAAACATGTTTCTATCACTTTCCTACTACTACTAAATTACTCTTTTTTCATGCAAGTAATCTTGAAGATTAAAAGTTTAATCCTTCATTAATTTTGCCTTAGCTTAAATTGTAATATGTTCTGCAGTCATTAGAAAAGATATTTTGATAGGCACTTAAATGTATTTTCATTTCACCCCATAAATATCTAACTATATATCAATTTTTGTTGTTGGTGGGGGTGTTAAGTGCTCTCAAGCTGTATCCGACTCATCGTGACCCTAATAGGGTTTTCAATGGCTGATTGTTTCTTGGGATTGCTTCAGGATTGGATTACCATGCCCTTCTCTTATAACTATAAGTAAATATTTTATGCATGTCATATTTTAACTATGAACATAAATCAATGGATTATAAATAAAATATCTAAGCATATGATGATACCATATGCATAGTTTTGCTTTTATATTTTATGTTTCCTCTTAGTCATAACTGCTCTCTCAGTCATAACTGCTGAATACATATTAAGATAAAGGTCTCCTGATGGGTTGTTTTATTTTTAAAAAAGAAAATTTAGTGTTTAGCTGTCAGTTAAATATTGATATTCTCTAAAGCTGAAATATATTTTGATAATTTTTTCCTAAATTAAACCAGAAATAAATGTTTGTGGGAATTCTGAAAGCTGTGTAAACAATTTTTGGCTAAAGATTTAGATGCACCTATGCATAATTAAAATACACATCGCATTGTCACGGCTATTGGTTTCTGTCACAGAGATGAACTCTGTTGAATTTGCCTAAAGTGCTTATTTGCATTAACTTATCTGTCATTACATTTTAGCTCAGAGCTGCAAGCTAAAATGTTGCCTGATTTGGTAAAACTAAAACTGAGATTTTTGAAACATTTCAATGATTAGCATATTAGAAATACATCAATCCTGAAATCAAAATGTGCTTGGGTAGTAAACTTAATGGGAGACTAGAACTTCAAGATTCTTTAGAAATTATAACTCTCAGGTAGAAAGTTGATCCCTAGAAGTATTTTGTTCTGTTTTTGTTTGTTTTTAAAATAATAGTTCTGGTACAAACACAGACATGAAGATCAATGAAACAGAATAGTTGTTGTTGTTGTTAGGTGCCATCAAGTCGAGTCCAACTCATAGCAACCCTCATAGGGTTTTCATGGCTAATTAACTCAGGATTGGTTTGAAATTACTTTGGGAGTGGAATGTCATGTCCTCCTGTTTTTGTGGTACTGGGGATCAAACCCAGGGCTTCAGAGAGTTCAGAGCATCACTCTACCAACTGAGTTAAACCTCAGCCCTGAAAAGAATAGAAGACCCAGATATATACCATTGCAAGTACAGCGTCCTTATCTTTGACAAAGGAAACAAAGGGTTACATTGGAGATAAGATACCCTTTTCAACAAATCATATTGAGAAAATTATATATCTATATCTGGAAGAATGAAAGCAGACCCATATCTCTCGTATATAAAAGTCAACTAAAAATGGATCACAGATCTCAACATAAAACTGGAAACTCTGAAACTACTAGAAGTAAATATTGGGAACACACTTCAACACATAGGCATATGCAAGTACTTTCTTATTATGCTCCAATAACTCCAAAAACAGCACAAGTAATCAACAAATGAGAACACATACAGTTAAAACGCTTTTGCACAGCAAAGGAAAAATTAATA
>VMDO01022211.1:0-33915 GCA_007922755.1 Pedetes capensis
GGCACAGAACTTGGATGGTGGAGGGAGAGGCTGCTCCAGCGGCTTTGGAGAGAGAAAAGAAGGAATCGAAGTGAGTTAGGAAGGTGGACTTACTGTGTGCCTTGCCATTTCTCTCTCTCCTGTGTGCACCACCTACTCTTAGACATTTTAGAGTGGATGTGTGTTCAGTTAAAAGGTAGAGTGAAGAGGAGAGGTCAGAGGGATCTCTATCAATGTTCTATTAAAAGTCAATCGCTCAGCAAACATTACCTGTCACTCACTGTACACTGGGGGCTGGGATTTAGCTCAGTGGGTAGAGCGCTGCACTGCAGTCTCTGAGGCCCCGAGTTCAATTCCTAGCACCGCAAAAATGGGAGAAGGGCCTGGCAATCCACTCCCAAGGCAATCCTGAAGCACTCAGCCATTGAAAATCCTATGAGGGTCAACTATGAGTCGGATACTGACTCGATGGCACCTAACAACAACAACAACACTGTACACAATTCTCCCCACTGGCGTGGGTCGTTGTAGACAGTGGGACACGGTTCTTGCTTTCAGGGGTTTGTGGTCTTGGAGAAATTCTGGTAGTGGCAAATAAATGAGCATAAAGCATACCATAATACTTAAGACAGTGGGCTCTGGAGTCAGTAGACCTGCTTGAATTAGGTTCCTGTTCTACTTCTTTCTAGTCCTGCAAGTGACTTGATTTCCATGCACCTCCATCTCCTCACCTGTAAAATGGGGAAATCAATCGTAACTATTTCACAGAGTCACTTGCCAGGGATTGTAAATGGATTGATCCAGTTTGAGTACCCCGCGCAGAACCTAGGAAGTCCTTAGAGTTCCCCACTCACTCTTACAATCCACAAAGTAGAAGGTGAAGTAGCACAGAGGGGGGGTCACCAAGGGGCAGAGGCTCCCTGAAAGACTTTCCTCTTCCTCCTCCTCCTCCTCCTCTTCCTTCTCTCTTTTCTTTTTTCTTCTCCTCCTTCTCTTCTTCTTGTTCTTCTTCTTGTTCTTCTTCTTGTTCTTCTTCTTCTTCTTCTCCTCCTCCTCCTCCTTTTTCTTTTTTCTCCTCCTCCTCCTCCTCCTTCTTCTCCTCCTCTTCCTTCTTCTTCTTTTTTCTCCTCCTCCTCCTCCTCCTTCTCCTCCTCCTCCTCCTTCTCCTCCTCCTCCTCCTCCTCCTTCTTCTTCTTCCTCTTCGTCGTCTTCTTCTCCTTCATCTTCTTCTCTCTCTTAGATAGAGTCTTGCTATGTAGCCCAGGCTGGCCTTGAACTTAGGATCCTCTTGCCTCAGCCTTCTGAGTGCTGAGATGGATTACAGGTGGGGGTCACCAGCAGACGTGGTGGTTTCTCCTTTAGGCTTTAGAGAATGATCACAGGCACTCCAGGGCCCACACAAGATACAGAGACTCTAGCCAGATGGGGTAGCAGGTGCACAAATGTACTCTCTCATCAGAAGCCAGGATTAAATGAAATGTATAGGGGCCTCTGATGTGGAGTGAGCCCCTCTGCATTAGCCCCCTATAGATAAAACCAAAATTAAGCCATTCATGCTAAAGTTTCACATCACCAAATCTAAAGTCAGTTATTTATCTGACCATCCAAGAGAAGGAAATCAGAAGAAAGATAAGAGGCAAATTTCCAAACAGGTCAATTTTAGCCAACATGATAAGGAAGTCCTTTCTGCTTTAACCTTTACAGAGAAAGGAAAGTAACCTGAACTTAACCAATGGCTTTTTAAAATTTCAGTCCTGGAGATCAAACCCAAGGCAAGCGCTCTACCCCACTGAGCAAACGCTTCCAGCCCCAATCAATTGCTGTTTTTTTTTTTTTTTTTTTTCAGTACTGTGAGACTGAACTCAGGGCTTTGCACATACTTTGCAAGTGCCTCTGCCTCCCGAGTTCCTGGGGTTACAGGTGTGTGCCAATGCTCCTGGCACCCAATGAATTGCTTTTTGTGATATGCTGTTTCCTTGTTCCTGCTCATGCTTCTTTATTGAAACTGTCTTTTGGGCCTGGTGCGGGGGCATACAACCTCATTTAGGAGGTTGAGGCAGGAGGATCATGAGTTGGTGGCTTGCCTGGGCTGCATAGAGAGTTCAATGTCAGCCTGGGTTATACAGCATGTCTGTCTCAAAGAACCAAAACCAAACCAAACCAAACAAACCCCCAAACTTGACTGTTCTGCCACACCCTTTCTATTTTTAGAGTAGATGCTATGTGGTTCATGAATCACAAATAAAAGCCAATTAGGGCATTTTTCTGAATTTGTTGAAATTTTGTCTTTGTTTTTAGTGTTAGGGATTGAACCCAGGGCCTCTTGAATGCTAAGCCTGTGCTCTATCTCTGAGCTATACCCCCAGCCTGAAATTTTGTCTTTTGACAACCTGCTATTTGGTATCATTACACCTGTGCAGAAGCTGATGTCTTCAACTTCCCAGTTGCTAGTCCCTGTATAGTGTTCTCAATTGTCAACCTACAAGAAAATCACCAAACCGGGCTCGGTGGTGCACGCCTGTAATCCCAGCGGGTGGGGAGGCAAAGGCAGGAGGATCCCCAGTTCAAGATCAGAGGCAGTCTGGGTAATTTAGCGAGACCCTGTCTCAAAAAGTAAAACATGGACTGAGGGTGCAGCTCAGTGGCCCAGCACTTGCAGAGCATGCAAGTGCAAGGCCCTGGGTTCAACCCCCAGTACCGCAAAAAAAAAAAAAAAAAAAAAAAATCACCAAAGAAATTGATGAATAATAATATACCTGGCTGAGTTCCCATTCCAGAGATTCTGGCTGAGGAATCGGGTGGTGTGAAAGCTAGAACTCTGCTTTTATTTTTAAATTTAATCAAATTAATTAATGTTTGTGGTACCTGAGGGTTGAACCAAGGGCCTTGCACATGCTTTGCAAATAAGCCACACCCCCGGCCCATTTTTTACTTTTTATTTTGAGTCACGGTCTCGCTAAATTGCTCAGGCTGCCTCTGGCTTTGAACTTGAGATGCTCTTGCTTCCTCCACCCGAGTAGCTGGGATTTCATGCCTGCGTACACCACTGTGCCCGGCTCAGAACTCTGCTTTTAAATAAGCGTTCTAAGACATTCTGTTCCTGATGGTCCCCCCATAGCACTTAGAGAGACTCAATCCCAGGGTCCTAACTCGCAATTTGAAAAGTGCTCATCCAGATCTATAATGTGGATAGAGCTCACAGTCAAGAGAGTAAATGAGGGGAAAATGGAATACTGTAGAATCAAAGCAATCTTAGAGGATCTCTTGAGAAGAATCTCTTGAGAGCCTACCTTCCAGGTTTAATTCATAGCCCAGCTTTCCTTCAGAGTTAGAATTGTTTGCTGTTTCTTTAGTTCAGTAGCCTGATTGTGTTAGGTGGTCCACAATATATTTAAAAATGCACATTTTCCCCATTGTGGTACTCACACCTGTAAATCCAAAACTTGGGAGGCTGAGGCAAGAGGATCACAAGTTTAGGGTGAGCCTGAGCTACACAGCAAGACCCTAACAAGAAAGAAAGCAAAAAGCATATTTTTCTGTTGAGTGCTGTGGTGCACACCTGTCATCCTACGATCAGGAGGCTGAGGCTGGAGTATTGTGATTTCAAGGCCAGAGGCAGCCTATGCAATTTAGGGAGACCCTGCCTCAAAAATAGAAAAAAATTTAAAAAGGAGTTGGGGCACTTGATGAGCATGTGCAATGCCCTGGATTCAGCCCTCGGTATTGTACCTAACAAAGGAAAAGAAAAGAAGAGAAAAGAAAAGAAGAGGAGAGGAGAAGAAAGGAAAGAAAAAGCATATTCTAAACCAGAAGTGTTTTTTTAATTTTAATTTTTTTGTTTGTTTGTTTCTTTGAGGTGCTGGGAATCGAACCCAGGGCCTCAGTGCATGCTAAGCAAGCACTCTACCAACTGAGTTAAACTCCCAATGCCTAAACCAGTACTTTCTGCATGGATGGAAATATGGCATCGAGCGTTTGAAATGTGGCTAGAGAGGCTGAGGAACTGAATGTTTTATTTGAATGAATTTAAATTAATTTGAATGGTCATGCATGGTTGCCACATTGGATAGGGTGGTTCTAAACACTGGAATCTTGCTGAGCATAGGAATGTGAACAGGCCTCTGGAATGAACCAGCCCGAGCAAGCAGCAAGTGCAACTATTCTTCCTTTTGCCTGCAGCTCAGCCAGGGGTTCAGCGCTATTTGAACAGAGTGGGGGTCAGAAACTCTGGCATTGTTTAAATGGTCTCTCTCTCTCTTCTCCTGTCTTTTTGATGCTCACACATATATCCTGTAGTTGGATTTACCAAGTAAAATACATGTATAATGTGATTCCATGGTGGGTAGCTTATCAAACAAAGCATCTCCTCATAATCTGTTTTCAACAACACACAAAAATTTAAAATCCCATCGTTAGCCTGCCACACTGTTGTAGTCTCATCATTTGGGAGGCAGAGATTGGAGGATCACTTGAGTACAGGAGTTCAAGACCAGCTTGGGCAACAGAGTGAGAACTCCATCTGAAAAACAGACAAACAAACAAAGAATCTCCATGCAATGGGAGAAATATTTGCAAATCATGGATCTGGTAAGGTCTTACAGCCATACCATTCTGACATCCCATCTTGGAAACTAAGCAGGATTGGGCCTGATTAATCCTTGGATGAGAGACCACCTGGGAATATTGGGTGCTGTAGGCTTGGGAGAAAGACCCTACAGCCCACTCCCAAAACAATCAGCCATCAAAAACTCTGTGAATAGCAGGGAAGCACTGGCATTGTGCCAGGCATGGCACAGTGTTGGGGAGTGTTTTGTTCTGTTGTATATAGGATCACCTGACTCGATGGCACCTAATAACACAACAACAATATATGATAAGGGGTTACTATCCAGACCATCCTCATGTCTGTCAGCTTGTCATGCTATGGGTACTTTTGTGTTGCTGTGATCCCGAGAGCTAGGCCACCAGTGTTTCAGATACCAACATGGTCATCCATGGTGGATAGGTTTCAGCTGATCTTCCAGATGATGACAGACTAGGGAGAAGGACCCAGCAGCCCACTCCCAAAACAATTAGCCATTGGAAATCCTATGAATAGCAGAGAAGCACTCTCAAAACCAGTGCTGGGAAATGAGTCCCCTGTGCTGGAAGGTATTCAAGTAAAAACTAGGAAAGAGGTACCTCCTCAAATTAGATTTGACCTTAATGCTAGGAATGGAGTAAAGCCCCTGGGACCTCCTTTTGTGATGTGGCACGACTCAAAATGAGAACAAACATAATGGATGCAACATTGGGCTCAAACATAAAATGATCATGTACGTGACACAGTGCTAGGGAGAGCTTCATTCTGCTGCACTTAGGGTCATTATGAGTTGGCATAAGACCACCTAACAACCACAACAAAAACATCCAGAATATATAAAGAACTCCCACAACTCAACAACAAAGAAATAAGCAGTCCAATTCCAGCATGGATAAAGGACCTGAATAGGTATTTCTCTAAAGAACTTGCAAATGGCCAGAAGAATATGAAAAGATATTCAACATCACTAGTCATTCAGAAAATACAAATCAAAACCATAATAAAATTCTACGCTACTCCCATTTGCTGGCTACTATAGAGAAAGCTAACAGAAAGTAAGTGCCTGAAGATGTGAGGAAATTTGAACCTTGTGCATCGTGGATGGTAATGTCAAATGATGCAGTTGCTGTGGAAAATGACATCATAATTCCTCAAAAAGTTAAAAATAGAATTCTTAGCCGGGTGCGGTGGCGCACGCCTGTAATCCCAGCGGCTTGGGAGGGGGAGGCAGGAGGATCGCAAGTTCAAGACCAGAGGAAGTCTGCGTAATTTAGGGAGACCCTTTCTCAAAAAGTAAAAAAATGGACTGAGGGTGCAGCTCATTGGTCCAGCACTTGCAGAGCATGCAAACGTGAGACCCTGGGTTCAACCCCCAGTACAGCAAAATAAATAAATAAAATAAAATAAAATAAAATAAAACAAAACAAAATAGAATTCTTATTCAGGCCAGCAGTTCCACTTCTGAGTATGTACCTAAAAGAACTGAAAGCATGGATCTAAATAGATACTTGTTCACTCGAATTTATGGCAGCATTATTCATAAGGGTCAAAGAGTGAAAGGGCCGGGCTCAGTGGTGCACACCTGTAATCCCAGTGACTACAGAGGTGGAGGCAAGAGAATCTTGAATTCGAGGTCAGAGGCAGTCTGCACAACTCTGTCACAAAATAAAAAGGGACAGGGGGTGCATCTCAGCAGTAGAGTGTGTTCAACCCCCCAATACAACAGACAAACAAAAAAGTCAAGGCAACCCCGGTGTCTGTTGGCAGATAAGTGAATAAACATGAGTTATATTCACACAATGGAATATTATTCAGCTTACAAAGTCAGGAAATTCTGGCACATGCTACCACATAGATGACTCTTTGAGATATTATGGTAAGTGAAATAAGCCAAACAGAAAACGAAGAATACTGCATGATTCCATTTACATGATGCATTTGGAATGGCCAGATTCATAGACAGAATGTAGAATGATGGTCATCAGGCTTTACCGGGCGGGGGGGGGGGAATGGGGGTGTTTCATGGAGGTGGAGTTTCAGTTTGAGACAATGGAAAAGTTCTAGAGATGGACAGCGCTGATAGTTCCACAATAGCAGTATACCTAATGCCACTAAACTGTACACTTAAAAATAGCTAAAATGGTAAACGTTGTGTTCTATATATAGCCACAATAACTGTTTTTTTTGTTTTGTTTTGTTTTAAGAGAGCAGGAAGATTTTGACATTGCTACCCACTTTTTTTTTTTTTTTTTTTTTTTTTTTTTTTTTTTTTTTTTTTTTTTTTTTTTTTTTTTTTTTTTTTTTTCAGCCAGATAGTTCTCACTCCACTCCTAAAGGAAAAATCCTGGGAGTGAGTCCTAGAGGGAAAAAAAAAAAAATCTTTGTAGACAATGTCTGAGTTGAAGGAGATAGGCATGAGGAGGGGTGGAAGAATCCTGGTGGAATTCTTCCACCGTGATGCTATGTAGCTCATAGCAGAACCTTGGTCTTGTTTTGTTTTGAGACAGTTTCGCTGTGTAGCTCAGGCTGTTCTGGAACTTACTGTGTAGACCAGGATGGCCTTGACCTCGAGTTGATCCTCCTACTTCAGCCTCCTGAGTGCTGGGGTCATAGGTGTGTGTTAGCACACCCTGCTCCAGATCCTTGTTTATATCTAGTGAATATTATTGGCTTACTTCTCAGGCAGAGTACATTATGAAGATGCAGCTCCTTGAAAATAGAGTGGTTCTTGCTGACACTTTTGATAAACTGTTTCTTACATAAATAATATATGCAAATCTTGAGGCAAAACTCACAATTACAATGTAATCACCTTATAAATACTTTAATGAATCAAATTATTTTCTGTGTCAATAACCTCAGTTGACGCTGTTATTACTCACCTCTACAGTCAGGCTGAAATTTGAGCCATTTGATTAACACAGCCACCTTCATTTGGTCCCATGACATCCTTTGGTTCTTTTAGAGTTCCTGGAAACCAGAAGGAGAATAATATGAAATATCCCACTTTTTACAAAAAATATACCAATATATAGTAAAAAAGGAAAAAAATTGAATTTAAATTAAGAAAATATCTGCCAAGTAGAATAATATGGAGCCAGCTGAAAGCTAATAATGCAGGCGTAAAGGGTCCTAACAGTTCCTTTTCCAAGTGAGTTCTGCCTTTATATTCACTGAAAAAAGTTATTCTATAAAATTTATTGTAAATAATAAGTGTGATGCTACACATCTGTAATCCCAGCACTTGGGGGGCTGAGGCAGGAAAATCATAAGTTGTAGGCTCTTGCGGGCTATATGGCAAGACCCTGTCTAAAAAAACAAAACAAAATATCCATAAACCAGGTACAGTGGAGCATACCTATAATCCCAGCTACTCAGAAGACAGGCAGAGGCAGCAAGATCGCATTTGAGGCCTGGTTAATTTACATAGTTAGTTCAAGGCCAGCTTGGGAAACTTAGTGAGACCCTGTCTTAAAATAAAGAAAGAAAGAAAGAAAAGAAAGACAGAAATATGCCTGTGAATTCATTGCTAGTATATAAAGACATCCCTCCCCCCAAATACAAACATCCATGGATTGGTACATGAATGGGTAAGCAACATGTGTTATATTCATACAATGGACAATTTTTCCTCTCTAGTGCTGGGGGCTTGGCCCAGAGCCTTGTGCATGATAGGCAAGGTCTCTACCACTAAGCTATACCCTGGCCCCATGCAATGGAATATTATTCAGGCTTAAAAAGGAAAGGAGTTTTACTCGTGCTACAACACGGATGACCTTGTAGATATGGTGGTGGTTGTTAGGTGCCAACTCATGGTGCCCTATGTAAAACAGATAAAACACTATTGCCATACTTCTCTGCTATTCATAGGATTTTCAATGATTGTTTTTTGGGAGTGCGTTGCCAGGTCCTTCTCCCAAACCTACAGCACCTGGTGTTCCCAGGCAGTCTCCCATCCAAGTATTAATCAGGTCCCACCCTGCTTAGCTTCCGAGATCTGATGGAATTGGATGCCACAGTTGTATGACTACAGGCTTTATAGATGTTCTTGTTGTTAGGTGCCATAGAGTCATGTCCAACTCATAGCTACCCTCATAGGGTTTTCAATGGGTGATTGTTTTGGGATTGTCTTGGGAGTGGATTGCCACCTCCTTCTCCTATTTGTAGACATTAGGCTATGTGAATTAAGAAAGTCTCTGAGATTTTGATTTTGTTGTTCTGGGTAGCATTTGACATTGGTGTGAATTTTAGTAAATGACCCCGAAATGGAGCGAGGGGTGAGAACCACTGGTCATAAGTACCTGCTTTCACACTTGCTTTTCTCTATGCCAGCAAGCCTCTTGCCTTGGCATAGATGCGTTCAGCCCAGATGCCTCTTCCTGAGGCACCTGGGCCATCGCTGAACACTGTCTGCAAAGGCCTGTCTGTCGCATAAGATGCACCATTTGCAATTACAGATTGTATTCTACAATCGCTCAATTTATGATTTTTTGACTTTGATGCAAAATTGATATGTATTCCAGTAGAAACAGTATGTGATGGTTAATCTCTACTGTCAACTAGATTGGGTTGAGAAATGCTTAGGAGATTGGCGAGCACACCTCTGGGCTTTTCTGCAGCCCGTTAGATTATGAAGACCCCATAGATGCATTGGGAAGTGGCGGAACTGTGCAAAGTGGAACCTGGTTGGAACTGGGTCACTGGAGGCATGTCCTTGGGGGCTGGTTCTTGCCCTGGTCCCTTCCTGTTTCGGCTCCACTCTGCTTCCTGTCTGCAGGGAGGTGAAGAAGCTACCATATGTGCACTCCCGCAGCTGTGATGGTCTGCCCAGGTGCAAGGGACCAAGCATTCTGAAACCGTGAGCCAAAATAAAACTTTCTTCCTTTAAATTATTCTGTCAGATATTTTGTCATAGCAATGAGAAAAGCCAAGTAACACACCATATTGAACTTTCATTTTTAGTTAAAGTTGGCGGTTCTAAAGGGGTTCAACGCAGGGCCTCGCACATGCTGGGTGAGCACTCCACCACTGAGCTGCACTCCTGGGCTATTTTTCCTATTTATTTATTTATTTGCAGGCTACCCGGCCTGGATCTTGCCATCCTCCTGCTTCACCCTCCTGGGTTGCTGGGATTATAGAGCAGCACTCTACTAACTGACCTAAACGCCAGCCTCAGATGTTCTATATTTCGTTAAATCAATTTCAATTTGTAGACCATTTTTCACTAACTTAATTTAATTGTTCATTTATTTGCATTATTTTGGGGTTAGCGGCTAGGATTTGGTTCAGTTGGTAGAGTGCTGCTTTGTGCTTTCTGAGGCCCTAGGTTGGATCCCCAGCACCACAAAAATGGGAGAAGGACCTGGCCGCCCACTCCTAAAACAATCTTGAAACAATCAGCCATTGAAAACCCTATGAATAGCAGAGAAGCACTGACATAGTGCAGGGCATGACACAGTGTTGGGGAATATTTTTTTCTCTTGTACATAGGATTGTTACGAGTTGGTGGCACCAAAGAACAGCAATCACATTTTGGGGTTGAACTCAGGGCCTTGCACATACTTTTACAAGTGATCTATTACTGGGCTGCACCCCCAACAACTCTTTTATTTTTTTAGTCAGAGGTTTGCTAAATCACATAGGCTGCATCTGGCCTGGAACTCAGGATCCTCCCAAGTCTCTGGGATTACAGGCTTATGCAACTACACCTGACATTTTTCACCATTTTAAACAACATGCTGATGAGCATTCTTTTTTCTTGATCGTATTTGTTTTTGAGACAGGGTCTCACTATGTACTCCATGCTGGCCTCAAGCTCAATCTTTCTGCCCCGTCCTCCCCAGTGCTAGGATTAAAAGTGTGTACCACCACACCTGGGCATATTTGTATTTTTAATGGACACATAGTCGTTGTACATATTTATGGGGTAATGTGGCATTTTAATACATGTATATCATGTGTAGTGACAAATTTAGGGTAAATTATCATATCTATCCTTCAGACATATTATCATTTCTTTGTATTGCGACATTCAAAATCGTCTTTATTAGCTGTTTTGGAATATTCAGTGAATTTTTCTGTCAGTATTGGGGGCTGAACCAAGAGCCTCCCACATACTTTGTAAGTGCTCTGCTACTGAGCTGCACCCCCAATCCATTTTTTATTTTTTAAATTGAGAGAGGGTCTCCCTAAATTACGCAGGCTGCCTCTATCCTTGAACCTGTGATATCTCCTGTCCCTGCCTCCTGAGTCACTGAGATTACAGGCGCGTCCAGCCACAATGAATTGTTGTTCACAATACTTATCCTACTGTGTTACAGAACATTAGATTTGCTCCTTCTATCCCTGGATGAACATTCTTGTAACCGATTGTTACTTAGACTATAAAATCTAGACTTCCTTAGTTCTGTAAAATAAATTCCTGGATGTGAACTCCTGGATCAAAGAATATATATTTTAGCCAGGTGTGGTGGCACAGGCCTGTAATCCCAGCTACTTGGGAAGCTGAGGCAGGAGGATTGCAAGGTCAAGGTGTGCCTGGGCTACGGAGCGAGTTCAAGGCCAGCCTGGGCAAGTTGGGAAGACCTGTCTCAAAGTTAAAAAAAAAAATCTTTAAAGGGGGTTGAGGTATAGATCAGTGGTAGAGTGCTTGCCTAGCCTATGCAAAGTCCTAGATTCAATCCCTACTACTGCAAGAAAAAAGAAAAAAAGAAAAGAACAGAAAAGAAAATGAGAAAGAACCCTTTGCCCTTCAATCCACACTGCCTAATGCCTCTTAGAGCAGTATTCCTGCTTACGCTGCTGCCTGTGTGGTCAGAGAGAGAGGAGCGCATTATTAGTTCAGTGCTCAGAAACACAGTGTATGCCTTACCCCCCCATAAATATAATTACATTCTGTTTCTTTTGTGTTGAATTTGCCTTTGTCAGATTAGCCTGGCTGGTGAGTGCTAATCCTCGTGGCTGTTACTAAACATTGCTAATGTTCCCAAGCTAATAACAGCAGCAAAACTAGACTGGGAGCCGAATTGCCTTCATTTCCAGCAAGTCGATTAGAGTCTGCTGATAATTGCCTAGCAGAAAGACTGGCTGACTTCCAATTAGCAAGCCAGACAAATAGTGTTCATTGGAAATTTTGTTTGTTCACAATAAGCTTAATGTTTCCATAATTCAGTTTCTAATTGAACATAGATTTGGAGGATGATCGTTTGGTAGTTCTTGACACTTCCTGACAGATGTTTGCAGTGTTGTTGCTCAATGAATGTTTCTGAAGATGTGTTGGGCCTTTCTCCCCACTTGTGCCTAGACATTCTGGCCATCAGGTATTAGATATAGTAGCAACACAAAGGACTTGGGCAGATCTGGGCAATGACATTTAAATGAAAATGACTTTGTCACAAAGATGTGGCTTTTTTCTTCTGTTGATGTGATATTTATGTTAGTTATTTGCATCAGTTGTCATGAATATATTGACCAGTGACATAAAATAGTTGTCTATACCTCTAGACAACCTCTCAGTTGTCTATACCTCTCAGACAGACTTGGCTCTACCATGTGTGCCAGCTGTGTGACCTTGGGCAAGTAATCTAATCCGTGTATCAGATTCCTCATTCATAAAGAAGAATAACCATAATAGCTTTCCTTTAGTGCTTTTTTTTTTTTTTCAGTACTTGAGTGTTGAACCTAGGGTCTCAAACATACTTTGATACTTTGCAAGTGCTCTATCACTGAAATGCACCCCTATCCCATTTTTTATTTTTTCTCTTGAGGCAAGTTCTCTCTGAGTTATGCAGACTGCCTCTGGCCTTGAATTTGCAGTCCTTCTACCTCTGCCTCCAAGTCACTGGGATTACAGGTGTGCAAGACAGTGCCTGGCCATTTAGGTTTTTTTTTTTTTTAATGGGGGATTAAATGAATGTAAAATTACTTAGCATGTCCATAGAATATGACTATTCCTCAGTAATCTTAGCCATCATTGTCATTGCCCTTGTGATCATCATTGTGGCCACTGCCTTTGGAATCTTCCTAGAGAAATTTGCAGTAGAACATTTGAGCATGCAGGGCTATACCAAAAACTATATTTATGGTGATAAAATTTGTTTTGGTGTTGTTCATTCTATTCTGGGTTCCAGTTTTCATAGACCCAGGGACAAATGAACATAATCAGGGCTCCAAATTCCTGTTGTTGTTGTTGTTGTCGTTAGGTGCCGTCGAGTTGGTATCCGACTCATAGTGACCCTCATAGGGTTTTTAATAGCTGACTATTTCGGGATTGCCTTGGGAGTGGATTGCCACGTCCTTCTCCCATCCAAATTCCTGTAGGAGATGTAATTTGTCAACTCAAAGTCTCCCTTTTTCCAGTACTGTGGAGTTGACCCCAGGGCCTCACACATGCTTTGGCAGGTGCTTTACCCCTGGACCACACCTCCAGCCCATTTTTTCCTTTTTATTTTGAGACAGGGTCTCGGTCAGTCACACAGACTGCCTCTGGCCTTGAACTTGCGATCTTTCTGCCTCTGCCTCCCAAGTCATTGGGATTACAGGCATGAGCCACCATGCCTGGCCATTTACAGTCTTCATGTGGCTTGAGAGTTGGCATTGAATTTTCACTGTAATGAGTCTGGGTTCTGGTTTGAGTTCAAGTTTGTTCAGAAAAAATTTCAAAAATATTTGAACCAGAATGAATTTAGGGCTTGGGTTGGGGTTCAATTTGAAATCCCGTGATCTACACATGGGATTCAAACCTCCAGATTCAGGTTTAGGTTCAGAAAAAATTTTTTTAAATACTTGAGCCAAAACAGGCTCAACATTCAGATTTGATTTTGGTTTGAAGCCCCAAGGTGTTTGAGGGCTTCTTGATCAGTGGGGATCAATGGTTTCAGTTCTTCCTGACCAAGGCAAAGACAGCTTTTTAGTCTTTGGCTGAGTCCTCTGCAGATAAACATACAAACCGAGCTACCTTCCAGCTGGGGATTTGGGGTTCTGCCAGGATCCAGAATTCTCAGGAGAGAGAGGATACTGGGAACAAGTCAAGCCTGTCAGCCTTCCTCTTTGATGATTTCCAGGCCTGGTTTTGGCTGACCCCTGTGTCTTGGCACACTGATAGGGAACAGTGCCCTCTGGGTCTCTAACACAGCAGATGAGGTCAGCAAAGTCCCTGTTTCTATGGTTGGTGGCAGTGCCAAGGCTCTTGCTTTCCTGGGAGGGAGATTCCAGCATTAGGGCATGTGACTCAGAGGGGAAGCTGACTTCATGGTGTACATTTATGAGATGAGGATCATCATATAACTAATTACATAGGTTGTGATGAAGGTTCCAGGATACCTTGTAAGAGCTTTTAGCACAGTCCTTAGTACGTGGTAGCAAGACTTGTTTGTTGAATGAAAATGCCTCATGACATGATGCTCGAAGGGAGACTTCTTGTTATTTTACCCAATTGGCACAACATTTTTGTTTGTTTTTGAGACAAGGTTCTGCTGTGTAGCCCGGGCCAGCCTTGAACTTGAGATCCACTTGTCTCGGCCTCTCAAATGCTAGGATTACAGTTGTGGGTCACCATACCTGGCTGGTTTAACATTGTTTACTTCTTTGCTTTTGTTTCTTCTTTTGTTTTGTTTTGTTTCTTTTTTTTTTTCCCCCAGTACTGGAGAGTTGGCCCCAGGGCCTCACACATGCTTTTATCAGTGCACTACTACTGAGCTGTATGCTCCCAGCCCATTTTTTACATTTTATTTTGAGAGAGGGTCTTGCTAAGCTTTGCAGGCTGCCTCTGGCCTTAAACTTGAGATCCTCCTGCTTCAACCTCCTGAGTTGCTAGGATTACAGGTGTGTACAACCATGCTGGGCTTTTTTTTTTTTTTTTTCTTCTTTTTTGGTAACATTCTTGATTGAATGATAAATGCTTTCTCTGCATGAATTGTGGTAACCATATGATTTATTTCTTTTAGCCTATCAGTGTGATGAATAATTTTCTTTTCTTTCCTTTTTTTCTTTTCTTTTCTTTATTCAGTATTAGGGGGTCAAAGCCAGGGCCTCACACATGCTAGGCAAGTGCTCTACCACTGAGCTAGACCCCAGGCCCCTCTTTAATTTTTAAAAAATTTTGACACAGGGCCTCACTAAGTTCTGAAAGCTGTCTCTGGCCTCAAAATGCTCCATCCTCTTGCCTCCACCACCCAAGTAGCTGGGATTACAGGGGTGTGCCATGGTATCTGGCCAATAATAGATTTTCTTTTGTTGAACCTTCCTTGCATTCCTGAGATAAGCCCTAATTAGTTATGATGGTTACTGTTTGCATTGTGTCCCCCCAAAAGATATACAAAAGTCCTAATCCCCAGTACCTATGAAAATGATTTTACTTGGAAACAAAGACTTTGTAAATATAATCAAGTTAAGATGAGGTCATCAGGATGGGGTCTAATCTAGTATGACATCATGAGAAGAAGATAATATTGTGTTAAGGGCTGGAGGTGTCGATCAGAGGTAGAGTAGTTGCCTAGTATGCTTAAAGCCCTGGCTTTAATCTCTAGTACCACAAAACCAAAACCAAACAAACAAAGCAAAAACAAAAAATGTTAAAACATTGTGTGAGAACAGATGCATGCAAGAAAAGACTATCATGTAATCTCTGAGGTGAAGATCGAAGGGTACCAGCTGCCCGTGGAGGAATGCCAAGAATCATCTGCAAGCCACCAGAAGCCAAGAAGAAATAAGAGAGGATTCTCCCCTATAAGGTTAGAAGCAGCACAGCCCTACTGGCACTTGGATTTTAGATGGTAGCCTTCAGAACTTTGAGACAATAAATATCTGTTGTCTTGAGCCACCCAGTTTGTGGTACCTTTGTGAGCTCAGCCCTGGGAAACTAATTCAGTGCTGTACAGTAGTCCCCCTTATCCAAGAGTGATTTGTTACAGGACCCCAAGTGGATTCCTGAAACCATGGTGGTCCTGACCCCTGCATATGCTAACACTTTCCTATACATACAGATCTATGATAAAGGTTAATTTATAAATTAGGCACAGTAACAGCTTAACAACTACTAATACAATAAAAACAATTATAACAATGTAGTGTAATAGGAATTATGAGAATTGGTTCTCTTTTTCTTTCCATCTCTCACAATATCTTCTTGTACTTTTACCTTTTTACTTTGTGGAAGCACTTTATAGCTTCATTTGACATATCTGGGGCTTGGATTTAGCTCAGTTGTTAGAGTGCCACTCTGCAGTCTCTGAGGTCCCAAGGTTCATTCTCAGCACTGCAAAAATGGTAGAAAGACATGGCAATTCACTCCTGAGGTAATCCCAAAACAATCAGCTATTGAAAACCCTATGAGGGTCACTATGAATAGGACATGACTTGACAACACACAACTGACTAACTTGATGTATCTGAATTGCCAGCATCACTACTCTTGTACTTTGGGATCATTAGTAAGTAAAATAAGTGTTACTTGAATCTAAGTACTGTGAAACCATGACAGTCAATCTGAAAACCAAGGTTACTAGGTAACTAATGGGCAGGTAGTGTATACAAAGTGAGTACACTGGATAAAGAGATGATTCATGTCTTGAGCAGGAGTGGGATGACATGAGATTTCATTAAGCTACCCAAAATGACATGCCATTTAGAACTTACAAATTTTTTCTGGCATTTTCTGTTTAATGTTTTCCACATGGATAAAGGAGACTATTGTAGTATTTTCTCAAAACATGGTTAAATTCAGTTAGCTAATATTCTACTTAGAATTTTGGACTTTCCACTCATAAGTGAACTGAGCCTAAAGTTGTTTTGTATTTAGCTTATCTGGTTTTGGAATCAAGATCACACCAGTCTCATGTCATCTGGACAGCTTTAGAATCTAGATCTGAGCCTGGATTTATTTTTTGTTGTATGGTGCCAAGGATCAAACACAGGGTCTTGCACGTGCTAAACAAGTGTTCTACCACTGTACCACATCCCCAGCCTTCTCTCTCTCTTTTTTTTTCCTGTGGTACTAGTACTCAGGTTTGAACCCAGGGCCTTTTCCAGCACTTACCTTGTAGTAGAGACTGTTTCTTTCCTAGAAGGAATTTCTTTTGCTGCTGCTAAAGCCAGAGACTTCTTTTCATCTTTTTAAAATTTATCTATCTATCAACATTTAGGCTATTTGGACTTTATTGTTGTTATTGTTAGGTGTTGTCAAATTGGTGTCTGACTCTTAGCGACCCTATGTACAACAGGCGAAACACTATTGTCAGTGTTTCTCTGTTATTCATAGAGTTTTCAATGGCTGACTGATTTTTGGGAGTGGGCTGCTAGGTCCTTCTCCCAAGCCTGCAGCACCTGGTGTTCCCAGGCAGTCTCCCATTCAAGTACTAAGCAGACCCTACCCTGCTTAGCTTCCAAGATCTGACAGGATTGGACGCCACAGTGGCTATCATTAAATACACAGACTAACAAATGGTGAGGATAAAGGGAAACAGGGATCCTCATGCATGGCTCATGGCACGTAAAGTGGTGTAGACACTTTGGAAAACAGTTTGACTCTTTATTAGAAGTATAAACACCTAGGTGTGGTGATATGCATTGTAATCTGAGTACTTAGAAGGCTGAGGCAGGAGGATTGTGAGTTTGAGGCTGGTCTGTGCTACATAGTGAGACTGTCAAAAAAAATAGTAAACATAAACTGATCAAGCTCCTATTTATTTGTGCCCTAGAGAAATAAAAACATATGTCTACACAAAGACTTACATAGGATTGTTCATAGCAACGTTATTCATAACAGCCAAAAAAAACCCAGAAACAACCCAAATATCTGTCAACTGATGAGCAAAATGTGATCTATCTATACATGTAATACTATCACACAGAAAAAAAAGAATAAAGAAGGGATAGAAGCTATGATGTGAGGAACCTTCAAAATATGCCGAAGAAAAGAAGCCAGTTGAAAAAGACCCTGTATTGTATGATTCCATCTGTGTGAAATGTTCAGAAAAAGCAAATCCATAGAGACAGAAAGTAGGTTAACGGTTGCCAGGGGCTGAGTATGGGAGTGGGGTTGACTATAAATGGGCATGAGGATTTTATTGAGATGATGAAAATCTCCTAAAACTATATCGTGATGATGGTTGTACAACTCAGTAAATTTACTAAAAATTATTGGATTGTATGCTTAAAATGGTTGCATCTTATACTATGCAGAGAAGAAGAGGAGGAGGAAGTGTTTTCCAAAATGGCCCGAAGCAAACCACCCTTGTCCCTTGTGACTCATTGGTCTGTGCTATGGCTTGGGGAATGGCACGTACTGGCTGTCTTAGGCCTGATTCTAGAAGAGGAAGAGCTGAGCCTGTTGTCAGTGACCTTGAAGCATGAGGGTGATAGATAGGAAGCACCGCCTAAACAAACAAACAAAAAAAGTCAAAGCACTACAAGGAGGCACAGCAGATGCTGGGTAGGCAAGCACCAAGGTGCCGCTACACCCAACGGTGTTTGCTGCTGCAGCCCTGCCCTTGCATTCTCTAATTTGTTACTCACAGTGCCTCCTACTTCTCTGCCCCAGACCATGAAGGGAGAAGGGGTTGTGGGAAGAATCATGTCCTGAAATCATGACTTCCCAACAGCAGGGATCACCTGTCCTGGTTTGGCCAGAGCTCAGTGGTCTCCCAGGTTATGAGACTTACTATGTTAAAACTGATGTAAACCTGGGGTGGGGGTGGGGGGAGCGGTGTCAATCAATGACCTCACCACATAGGCATAGAGAAGTTCTCCAAAGGAGCTGGCTCATCTTGACAACAAACATCAATGGCTGCCATCATCACAAAGTGATACTCAGTGGCTGCAGATCTGTGAGGAAAGTGCACTCAGAATCAGTTTCAAAATATTTTTTTTTTGGCAAAATCATTGAGCCTAAATGAGATGTGGGCTGGGATTTAGCTCAGTGGGTAGAGCACTGCACTGCAGTCTCTGCGGTCCCAAGTTCAATTCCCAGCACCACAAACATTGGAGAAGGGCCTGGCAATCCACTCCCAAGGCAATCCTGAAACAGTCAGCCACTGAAAACCCTATGAGGGTCGCTATGAGTCAGATACCGACTCAACGGCACCTAACAACAACAACAACAAATGAGATGTAGATCCAGCTGTCCATTTTATAGGAAATCCAGAGGACTGTGGGGTCCGGGAAGTAGCTCTGCACTGGAAACTCTGTAGGACAAATGACCTAGTACCCTGACAGAAAAATGGGAAGAAGGGGCTAAGACATGAAGAAAAGAGGGAATCTACTGATGAAAAGACTTAGAACCATATCAGCCAATTGCAATGTATGCACGTTATATGGATCCTGATTTGAGCGGGGGGGGGGGGGGGGGGGGGGGAGAGGGAGAAACAGAGAGATATTGAGGGAGAGAGATTGAGGGAGACAGGGAGAGAGAGAGAGAGCTAGTTAAATCCCAACAGGATACCTGATGTTATTAAGAAATTATTGGTATAATATCATACTGCAACTATGTTTCTTTTCTTTTTTTTTTTTTTTGTGGTACTGGTCACACCTGCATGCTTTGCAAGTGCTGGACCACTGAGCTGCACCCCAAGCCCTTTTATTTTTCTTGCTTACTTCCTGAGACAGGGTCTCACTAAGTTACATAGACTTCCTCTATTCTCGAAGTTGCAATCCTCCTGTCTCCACCTCCCAAGCCGCTGGGATTACAGACGTGCGCCACCACGCCCAGTTTGCAACTATGTTTCTTTTAGAGATATACACTGAAATGGTTAGGGTTGAAACAAGGTCATATCTGTACTTGCTTTAAAATATTTCAAGGGGAAAAGAAAAAAAAAGAAATAGTTCAGGTAGAAACAATCTGGCCCTTGGTTGATCATTTCTGAGGCCGAGTGATGGTGTGTGAAGGCTTATTTTTCTTTTTGGAAGGTTGATGTGCTCCATAATCAACCAGGCAAGAGGAGGAGCCCACGCTGTCTTCCTGCCTGTGGAGGGCTGTGGTGGGTTGGTCCCCTCTGCTCCTGACTCAGGAACTCCTCTTTGTCATAAGTAAACCAATGTCTCCACAGAATATAGGATTTCCCAGATTAGCGAATCATCCAAAATTTTGAGTGAGAGGCAATTTTCCGTTTTGCCAGACTGAAACAAACCAAAACCCCAAACTTCCATTTCATTAAGGAAAGAGCATATGAGCCCCAGTAACATCGTTTTAGAAGAGGACTAGCCAGCTGGGCGTGGTGGCACATGCTTGTAATCCCAGCAGCTCGGGAGGCAGAGGCAGGAGGATCGCAAATTCAAGACCGGAGATTGTGTAATTTAGCGAGACCCTGTTTTAAAAAGTAAAAAAAAAAAAAAAAAGGGCTGGGGGCGTGCAGCTCAGTGGTCCAGCACTTGCAAAGCATGCAAGCACAAGGCCCTGGGTTCAACCCCCAGTACCTAAAAAAAAAAGAGGACTAGCCTTTGCACAGGACACAATTAGTATTACAGGCACCCTTGGTTTGGTGTCCCTGTTTCTTCAGTTCACACTGCAGCTGGCTGCATGAACAGCCCCAGAAGAGGAAGGAAGGCTTAGGCGACTGGTGGCTCTCATTCCCTTTCCCACCAGGGAGAACTAGGCTTGGCCACTGCTCTGGTTATAATGTGCAACACTTTAGCACTGTCAGCTGCTTAAGGGTACAGGCTAGGCTCTCCCCACATTGCATCCTCATGGGCTGGTGGATGCACTTCCCTTTTTGGAAGCCTTTTTGATTTTTGCTGCCAAGAAAAGGAGGAGAGTTACCAATCGAGGGAAGACTTTCCTACGAGAAGCTCTCCATAAGGGATATTAGAATGAAATGCTTGTTTGTAGAGTAGAAAGTAACAGATGGGCCTAAGGCAGCAAGGGTCTTTCTGTTTGTGCTCAGCTGATTTTGGGACCCCTTGGAGACCATGGCAGATCTGGGCTGCCATGGGTATCAGTTGCCCATGTGGTGTGCGCTTGAGAGTTCCATTACTAACTTCTCATCTGCTTGGATGAGATACCTCTCTCCCTTTTTCCTCCTTCCTTCAACCCATCTTAAAATAAAATTTTGATTATTTTCCCCCTTTAACCCCATAAAGCACATCGTCCTGTTTATAGGACAGTAACAGATATGCTAATTATTTCTCAGAATTTATATCCAAGTTGCATGCATGTGCATGTTATCACATCGTGTCTTAACCTTATCTCTGCCAGCTGCTTCCTTTTATGTTTAGTCTAATAGAAACTGCAGTGTTGTGAACATTCCCTTATATTGAGTTAGTTACTGTCCTATTAATGGGTTAAATCAACACATTTCTTAAGTAAGGACCACTTTTGTCCTTGAAACTTGAGTGTGTGAAAGATTGTTGGGAGTGATGAAAATATTCTGAAACTAGATTGTGGTGATAGTTGTACTGCATTGTGAATGTACCAAGTGTCACATAATGGTAAATTACGTTATGTACGTATTTTACCTCAATGAAAAAAACACACCATGAAAATGTGTGTGAGATGATGGATATATTAATTAGCTTGATTTAATTATACTGTAATGTATACATATATCAGTATATAACATAACAGTATACTCTATAAATATATGAATTATTATTTGTCAATTAAACATAAAATAAGCCCACCAACCCAAAACATTTTGTCCCCTGAGTTCCCTTTTGGACAGTCTTAAAAGAAGTCAAATATTAGAATATGAGAGATGAAAAGGATCCTAGAAGATATCTGGTCTACCCATCATTTCATAGGTGAGGGTCCTGAGGTCCAGGGTGGGAAAATGATGTACTCAAGCCACTCAGGAAATTAGAAAGAGAAGAGTGTGACCTGCACCTATGGAATTTTGCCCTCTGCTGTAGGCTTTTGACCCTGATGAATGGGGTTCCCACATCACATCTCTTTTCATAGTAATGGGCTTTCCAAAACAGAGGGGCCAGTGTCTGGCTGTCCTTGCATCATATGCAGCCACCAGGCATGTTGTGTTTGGCTGCACCATGTTTAACATTCTAAAATTAACTGCTAGCATTTGAAAACCAGGTCAGTTCACAGAAACACCCAGATTTCCAGTTTCTTGTCCTTCCCTCCTTTCCCTCCCTCTCTTCCTTCCTTCCTCCCTCTCTCTCTTTCTACTTACCTATCTTCTTTCCTTCCTCCCTCCCTCCTCCCTCCTTTCTTCCTTCCCTCTCCTTCTTTCTTCCTTCCTTCCTTCCTTCCCTTTCCTTCCTGTTTTCATTTTTTTAGACAGAGTCTTTCTGTGTAGCCCAGGCTAGCTTTGAACTTGCCATCCTCCTGTCTTCACCTCCAGAGTGCTCAGATTACAGATGTGTGCCACTATGGCCACCTCAAATTTCTAGTTTCTTTTCTTTGCTTACTTTTTTTGCAATGCTGGGTATGGAACCCAGGGCCTCACATGGTAGGCAATTGCTCTGCCACTGACCTACATCCTCAGCCCCCCATTTTCTTTTAATAAACAGGCAGCTGTGGCAGCTCAGTGGTCCACGTTCCCATAAGGCAACTGTGGGAGCCCCTTGCTCCAGTTCTCCTCAGTCCTGCCACTCCCCAGAACCTCCCATTTACCCTCAAGCCTGTGTTGTTTCCCTAACACCCAGATTGCAATAGCATTTCTATATCCTGCTGCTGGACCAGCTCCAGTTCGTAGCTTTAGCCCTGGGCTAGAGAACTGCTATCTTTGACTGGTTTCCCAGGGAGGTGTGTGGGCCACTGGGGTTAAGTGCAGAAGGTCCTTGCAGACCTGGAGCTTGGTGTCCCATTTTCTTCTGCGTCATCTATTCTGTGCCCTTAAGATATCTTGGGTCATCCTGGTATTGTGGCACATGCTTGTAATTTCAGCACTGGGGAGGTTGAGACAGGGAGATTGAGAGGTCGAGGCCAGTCTGGGGTACAAGGTGAGACCCTGTCTCAAAAAAACAAGCCAAACCAAACCACCAACCAAACAAGCAGAAGATACCCTGGGCCAGCTTTGGCTACAGAATTTACTTCTCTGACATGCTTTTACCTTTAAGAAATATTCCTATTTTAAGCTGTTCAGGAGACCAAGGCAGGTGGATCACACTGGGCTACATAGTGAGACCCTTTCCCCCCCCAAAAAAAAGAGGTTACCACTTTATAGTTGGAAAAAGTGAAGGAGAAACAAGCATAGGGACATCTCTCATGCAGGAACTCACTGAAAGCCAACCATCGTGTCTGAGTGAATGAAGGCTGATGGTAGTCTGTCCTGAAATATTTTTTGGCCTTAAGAAGGAATGAAGTTCTGATGCGTGCTCCACCAAGGAAGAACCTTGTACTATGGCCAGGTGTGGTAGCGCACACCTGTAACAAGGCCAGTCTGGCTACACAGTGAGTTCCAGGACCTTGTCTCAACAACAACAACAACAACAACAATGTTCTAAGTAAAATAAGTCACACCCAAAAGACACATTTATGATTATACCTTTTTTTTTGTGTGTGTGGTATTGGGGAGCTGAACCCAGGACCTCTCACATACTTTTTGCAAGCACTCTCTCATGAGCTGCACCCTCAGCCCTTTTTATTTTTTATCTTGAGATACAGTCTTCATAAGTTACACAAGCTGCTTCTGGCCTCGAGTCTGTGATCCTCTTGCCTCTGCCTCCTGAGCTGCTGGGATTACAGGCGTGCACCAGTGGCCATGATTCTACTTATGTGAGGGATATAGAATAAGCAAGTTTGTAGAGACAAAAAGTAGATTAGTTATTACCAGGGGCTGGAGAGAGTAGGAAATGAGAAATTGTTGTTTAACATGCTTACATTTTAATGGTTTTGGTGTAATTAAAAATTTTGGAAACAGAGGGGATGGTTATATAGTACCGTGAGTGTATTAATGTCACCAAATTGTACACTTGTTGTTAGGTGCTATTGAGTCGGGTCTGACTCATGGTAACCCTATATACAACAGATGAAACATTCCCCGACATTGTACCATGCCCATCACTATTGTCAGTGCTTCTCTGATATTCGCAGGGCTTTCAATGGTGGATTGTTTTGGGAGTGGGCTGCCAGGTCCTTCTCCCAAGCCTACAGTACCCAGTATTCCCAGGTGGTCTCCCATCCAAGAACTAACCAGGCCTGACTCTGCTTTGCTATTATTGTTGTTAGGTGCTGTTGAGTTGGGTCTAACTCATAGAGACCCTATGTACAACAGAACTAAACACTCCCTGACACTGTGCCATACCCAGCACTATGTCAGTGCTTGTCTGCTATTCACAGGGTTTTCATTGGCTGATTGTTCTGGGATTGCTTCAGGAGTGGATTGCCATGTCCTTCTCCCATTTTTGCGGTGCTGGGGATTGAATTCAGGGGGCACAGAGCAGCACTCTACCAATTGAGCTAAACCCCAGCCCTTGACTTGGCTGAAATTCCACCAGAATGGTATGGCTAAATGGAGTTTTGGGTGCAGCTCAGTGGTAGAGCACTTGCTTAGCATGTCTGAGACCTTGAGTTCGACCCTCAGCACTAAAATAAAAAGATTAAAATGCCATAGTTTATGCTATATAACCTATCCAAGATTATACAGATATGTTGTTGTTGTTGTTGTTGTTGTTAGGTGCTGTTGAGTCGGTGTCTGACTCATAGTGATCCTATGTAAAACAGGCAAAACAGTATTGTCAGGGCTTCTCTGCCATTCATAGGGTTTTCAATGGCTGACTGTTTTTTGGGAGTGGGTTGCCGGGTCCTTCTGCCAAGCCTGCAGCACCTGGTGTTCCCAGGTGGTCTCCTATCCAAGGACTAACCAGGCCCGACCCTGCTTAGCTTCAAAGATCTGGTGGGATTGGACACCACAGTGATAGAGCTGCAGGCTATATACAGATATAGATTATACATATTATACATATGTAGGTTATATTTATATTATCTTTATATGTATGTATCTATATTGCTATAATAAAAGAAATAATACAAGAAAATATTGTAATCCAAAGCAGCCAGGTTGCCTCAGGAAGCTCCCTGTGGTTTTGCCATTAGTGGAAATGTGCAAAAAAGGACTGGAAGAAAAAAAAAAAAGTCCCGTTGTTACCTAACACACCAGTGAGGAGACAAATGACTGTTCCCCTCCAGCTCCCCTGCCCCTTTATTTTTGGCACCTGGGTGTTGAAATCAGGGCTTCACACATACTTTGCAAATGCTCTACCCTCAGTCTATTTTTCATTTTTCATTTTGAAACAGGGTCTTGCTAAGTTATACAGGCTGTGTCTGGCCTCCATAGTGATCCTTCTGCCTCTGCCTCTGTGGTCACTAGGATCACAGGTGTGAGCCACTGAATTTGGCCTCCCCTCTAGCTCTTAACACTTTCCTCCTTCACCCTTGACTTTACCTCTGCTTCCCTGTCATTTTCACTCTTGCTATTTCTCCTTCACAGTGCTTAGCAAAGTTGTGTTGGATCAATTTTCAGGGGGGCCGGTCTGATGGGTATGTTTTTGTGCTTGGCTTTTGATATCATGGCTTGCCTGAGCAGGAATTGTGTCTCCTTTTTTGGTTCCTTTCTTGTATCCAGAGCCTCGAACCCAGAGAAATACTCCAAGACACAAACAGATTAGGAGCAGAAGGAAGCTTTAATAGACTGGCCAGCTGGCTGCCCCTAGCCCTGGGAGTGGAGTTGGAGGGAACAGCAGTTTGTCTGGGCCTGTCAGTGTTTTTATAGGGCAGTTTCAGGGACTTTTAGGAGGAGAGAAGCAGATATACAGAAGGAATTTTTGCGGTTAAGGGATGGTGGAGTAAAATGTAAGTTTACATTTCCCAGAGCCCAATCCTTAATAGGAATTCCTCAAATTTGACCTTTTACAGTATTATCTTGGGACAATACACTTTTCTTAATTTATCCCTTTCACAGGAATTCAGCAGGCACAACCATCTTGTGACACAATTCCCCTTATCACTTTGCTCCCCTTATCAACTTTTGTTAAGGGCTGACTTTCAAGGAACCAGAGTGAATTAAAAATGACCTTTGGCCTGCTCTCACACCCTCAACACTTAGCACAGGGCCTGGAATACAGTAGTCTCTCAACAAATATTTCATGAATAAAAGACTAGAAGTTCAAAATAAATGTATATTAGGGGATCCAAGTGTCACTGGGAAACATCATGTCACTGCCCACCATGTCCCCAGTCAGCACTTCCTGGTGATTTCTGCTCCAGTTTCTGGCATGCATTAGCTAGTCGGTGTCTGCTGCTCCCAATCAAAAATGACTTCTCTTATGTAGTCTCTCAGAGCCTCAGTTTGCTCATCTGTAATACTAGGGCACTAATTGTTCCTTCCATTGATTTATTGTAGTAAAAATTACATCAGTGAACTCACTCATCCTTCACCAGGATGATGATGAGGGTGAGAAAGAGGAACAGGGAGAAGGTTCCATGTCTGGTTTTTCCTATTGCTGCTATAACAAGTCATCATAAGCTTCATGGTTTAAAGTAACTCCCATTTGTTCTCTCCCAGCTCCAAGGTTAGAAATCCAAAGGGGCTCCTTTTGGAGGCTCCAGGGAGAGTGCATTTTCCTGCTATTTCCAGCTTCTAAACAATGTCCAAATTGCTTGGCTTGTGGTCCTGTATCACATGTGTTAACACATCCCTTTCTCTGACATGCCCACCTTCCCACTTCTTTATGCTTGTAGTGGGCCCACGTGACTAACCTGTGATACTCTCCCCCGTTGAGATCCTTCACTTGACCTGGAAACCCATCTGCAAAGCCCTTTGCCATGTAAGGAAACATATTCAGGAGTTCTGGGGATTAGGAAGCTCATGTTTCTGGGTCATCATTTAGTCTTCCACGCCATGTGTCCAGAGCTTTTGTTTCAAACATTTATGTGGAAGATACCAAGAAAAATAAGTTATATTTCCTGCCTTTCAATGCCTTATCATCCTCTTTGAGAGACAGCACATTTACACAATCAGCACAGACCCAGGCAGTGTGGTCAGGGCTGCTGTGGGAGGTGGAGGGGATAGACTGAGATGAGAAGGGTCAGGATGAGGATGAATTGAGTACATTTTTCTCTCCCTGGAGCCACAGCAGCTATAGCTTTGTGGGGTGAGCCCTGCCTAACTCCTGGGGTGACATTCATAAGAACTGTGATGTGAGTATTATTCCCTGGAAGGGTGTGACACAGCATCCCTGCCTTCTCATAAGGAAGAAGGAGGCTTAGGGAAAGGCAGGGAGGAGTCTCCTCACCTCTGCTTGTTACTCATGCTTTGGGACATTTTATTTGGACTCTGGGCAGAAGGTTTGGAGTGTTCAGCTCAGCTTAGATTTTGGCAGGTAAACTGATGGTAAGAGGTGAGGAGAAAGGGTGAAGGCATATGGTGTCATGTCCCATTTCTCCCTTACACTCCAGTCCAGCTTCCCAGAGAGAAATTGCCCTGGAAGCAAGTCAGGATTTTTTTCTAGCTGAAGTCAAATATAGAAAATCAATTACTATCTTATACTCTTTGAGTTATTTAGTGAAATCAGGAACTGTGATCTTTCATCGAGATAGCAAAATACCCCTGCCAACAGCAATTAAGACAAGCAGTGGGCAATTAACCCAGATATCTAGAGCAGGGATCCCCAACCCTGTTAGAAACCGGACTATACAGCAGGAGGTGAGCAGAAAGCCAGTGAGCAAGCAGTGTTTCCTGTGTTTTTGCATAATAAGTATATGTGCTCAAATCATCCCTAAAACATCCCTCCTGGGCGGTGGAAAAATTATCTTCTATGAAAGTGATTCTTGGTGTCAAAAATGTTGGGGACCACTGATCTAAGGACAGATCTACCATCACTGTGTCCAAATGGGCTTCACACAGCCCCTAGTCCTTGGGTCTGTCATGTGTCTGGGATGAGTTGAATCATTCAGTGGGGGGTGTTCAGCCACCCAGTTATGTCTGTCCCAGAACCTGTGGGCATTGCACGGATCTGGACAACTGGCTTCTTAGACTTCAAATTTATGACATGTGTCTCAGTTAGGATTACTTACTGTGTGCTGACTGCGTGACTGTTACAGTTTAAATAAAAAATAACCCCACAGTTCATGTTTCAGTGCTTGGTCCTCAGCCAGTGGCACTATTTTGGGAGTTTGTGGAATCTTTAGGAGGTGGTACCTAGCAAGTGGAAGTAGATCACTGGAGGTGTGCCTTTGAAGATGATACCTAGCCCCTGTTTCCAGCCTGGTTCTCTGCTTCCTGTGAGGCTCACCTCTGTGAGGTGAACAGCTCTCTTTTGTCATGTGCTCCTGCCACCTGCTCCACTATGTTTTCCCCACCATTGTGGACTGAAACCCTCTGAAACCATGAGCCAAAATAAATCCTTTCTCCCTTAAGTTGTTTCTGTCAGGTATTTTGATCACAGCAACATGAAAGTTAATAATGCAGTGACAAATATAGAGACCTTAAAACTTATCTGTAAATTTAATTTTTCCTTTAAAAATAACTTTATTGAGTTATAATTCACATACAGTCATGTGCTATATAACAATGTGGAATAACATCTGACTGCATACTTGACAATTGGGCAATAGGCTTTATTGGTATATATCGTATGGCCCATGGGTGTAGTAGGCTATACCCTCTAGGTTTGTATAAATATACTCTATGATGTTAATACAGTGACAATAATCAATGTACTTTTCAGTATGTATCCCCATTACTAAGTAATGTTTGTCTATACTATGTAATCCATTATTTTAAAGTGATCAATTCAATATTTTTTAGTATATTTAGAGTTGTACAAACATCACCTCAATTTTAGAACATTTTCATCATCCCCCAAAGAAAGCCTGTACTCATTAGCAGTCACTCCCTATTTCCTTCCAATAACTACGCTCTGGTCCCTGGCAACCACTAATCTACTTTCTGTCTCTGGATTTGCCTGCTTTGAACATTTTATATAAATGGAATTATATAATATCCACTCCTTCTGACTGCCTTCTTTCATTTAGTGTACTATTTTCATGGTCTATCCATGAAAATAACATGAATCAGTACTTCATTCCATTTTATGGCCAAATAATCTGCCATTGTATAGACAGACCACATTGTCTTTATCTGTTCATCAGTTGATGGGCATTTGGATTATTTCCATTTTTTGGCTATGTAAGTAGTACTATTATGAACACCTGTGCACAAGTTTTTTGTTTGTTTTTTTTTTTCCCAATACTAGGAGGTTGAACCCAGGGCATGCTAGGCAATCCTTGCTCTGTCTCTGAGCTGCACCTCCAACCCATTTTTTATTTTTATTTTGAGACAGGGTCTCACTAAGTTGAGCAGGCTTCCTCTGGCCTCGAACCTGCAATCCTCCTGCTTCTGCCTCCCTAGTTGCAGGTGTGCACTGTGGCACCTGGCCTTGTTTTTGCGTGGACAAGTTCTCACATCTTTTGGGACTATACCTAAAAGTGGAATTGCTAGGTCTTAGGGTAATTTTATGTTTAACTTTTTGAGGAGCTGCTGGTTTATTTTCCACAGTAACCATACTATTTAACATTCCCACCAGCAATGTAGGAGGACTCCGTTTTCTCCACATCCTTGTAATGCTTATTTTCTATTTTTTAATGCCATCCTAGTGGGTCTAAAGTAATTGCTCTTTGTGGGTTAGATTTGCATTTCCCTAATGGCTAATGATATTGAGCATCTTTTCGTGTACTTGTTGGCCATTTGTATATCTTTCAGAGAAAAATGTCTTTTTCAGATCCCCTTTTTAATTGGATATAGTTAACCTTGAATGTTTAATAATAAAACGTTGAAGCCCTTATGGAGTAATGATTCTCAGTGGGCACTCTGAAACCAGATGAGGCTGCCTTTATATCCTTCCTTGGCCACTTATTAGTACATGGCCTTGACCATCCCTTCTGGACCTCAGTTTTCACATCTATATGACCACATGGATGGAAATACTTCTAATGTCCTAGGTTGGTTGTGAGCAGTGAGAAAGGCAGTGGATGCCAAAGGCTTGGAGGTTTGGTAAGGACTCAGCAAATGTCAGCCAGAATAGTAGCCACACCAACTTACTAAGCTTTTTCTATTTTATTCTGTGGACATCAGTGATCTTTTTTAGTCTATTTGGCAACCTTGCAAAATAGGCATCATTTCTCTGTTACCAGGGAGAAACCGGGGCTTAGCGAGGTAATGTGTCCAGGGCTACAAAGCTGATAGGCAGAGCCCATTGTTAGCCAGCCCTGTTTGACTACAGGATCTTCCTCAAATGCTAGCCTCAGTAAAGTTTTTAGCCCAAATCTGCCTGTCCTCTTGCTGTTCATTCAATGAAACCATAATTAGGCAAGTGCTGTCAGAGAGGAACCAGAGAAGAACGCAGATAATTAAATCATCAACAGCTTATACAGGCAGAGAAAAAATATAGAAACTGCAAGAAGAATGCCATTTGTCTTGCTTTCGGCTCCCTTTTGAGGCCAGTGATCGTCTTTTAACAAAGTTGTTTAGCCTGGC
The DNA here is from genome assembly GCA_007922755.1 of Pedetes capensis. Classification (NCBI taxonomy): domain Eukaryota; kingdom Metazoa; phylum Chordata; class Mammalia; order Rodentia; family Pedetidae; genus Pedetes; species Pedetes capensis. The sequence goes on from VMDO01022211.1 coordinate 29,983, forward strand.
TCTCTGAGTGCCTTGGGGAATCCTTCTGGAAAATTGTGAAGGGAAAGGGCCAGTCTTGCTCTCTGTTTCACTGTAGTTCCCAAGAGTGTCATTGGGTGTCACTTTTGAGTTTTCAGAAGACTTTCCCCAGAGGTTGACAGCAAGCATCCTTTCCCCAGAGTTTCCCACAAAGTTACAGCTTAGAGGTATATTCGTTACCTGGACTCATGCCTCAACCTCAGCCTCAGTAATCTGGTTGTCCTTTGCCCTAAAGAAGCAGGCTCCCTGCAATCTTATAAAGATCAAGTTTGAAGATAGGATCCAAGCCCAGTGACTTTGCAAACGACCGGCCTTCCATGTATCCTAATGTAAAGTTTATGCAAAACTCCGAGCAGCTTGAGGCCCTTTCCCCCAAATTTCCTGCATTCTGTGCTTACATTAAGGTCCATACCAGGCTGTGAGCAGTTTATCCCTCTCTCCTGTTTCTCTCCCTTCCTCATCTTTCCCTCTTGCCCTTTCTTTCTTCCATCCATTCCATAAATATTTATTGTTGTTGTTAGGTGCCGTCGAGTTGGTATCCAATTCATAGTGATCCTCATAGGGTTTTCAATGGCTGACTGTTTCGGGATTGCCTTGGGAGTGGATTGCCAGGTCCTTCTCCCATTTTTGCGGTGCTGGGAATTGAACTCGGGACCTCAGAGACTGCAGTGCAGCGCTCTACCAACTGAGCTAAATCCCAGCCCATACGTATTTATAGAGTACATATATTCTCAGCACCCAGAACATCATTGGCACTTAATAATGGCTTTAATGGCTTGCTATATACTTTTCTGGTTTTCTTTAATGCACATACTAAGATATATACATGATATTTAAGTTTTAGATGGAAATGGGATCACACCTTAATTTTATTCTGTGACTCTCTCCCCACTACGTTAGAACCTAAAACTAACTCTACTTCAGTGTTTACATGTCCCTAAATGCTGTTTAGAGTCTCTCTTTCCCTTTGTTGTTAGGTGCCATTGAGTTGTGTCCGACTCATAGTGACCCTCAGGGTTTTCAGTGGATGATTGTTTTGGGATTGCCTTGGGAGTGTATTGCCATGTCCTTCTCCCATTTTTGCAGTTCTGGGAATCAAACCCAGGACCTCAGAGACTGCAGAGTGGCTAAATCCCAGCCCTTCTTTCCCTTTAGAATCTAGAAAAGACTTGCATTTTCCTGATGGCTAAGGATGTTGAATATATTTTTGTATGATTGCTCACCTTTTGTATTTCTTCTTTTGAGAACTCTTCTGTTCAGTTCACTTGCCCATTTTTGGGTTGGATACTTTGCTTTTTTGGTATTTAATTTTTTGAGTTCTTTATGTATTCTAGATATTAATCCCTTGTCTGATGTACATGGAAGTGTTTTCCCTATGTTTTCCTCTAGTATTTTCAGAGTTCCAGGTCTTGTATTAATGTCTTTGATCCATTTTGAATTGATTTTTTTTTGTACAGTGTTAGAAGGATCTAGTTTCAGTCTTTTACATGAGGAGATCCAGTTCTCCAGCTCCATTTGTTGAAGAGGCTGTCTTTTCTGCAACTTATATTTTTGGCACCTTTGTTGAACATAAGGTGGCTGTAGCAGTGTGAGTTTATTTCTGGATCCTCTGTTCTGTTCTGTTGGTCTACATGTCTGTAACTCTGTGGTATAATTTGAAACCAGGTATTGTGATGCTCCCTGCATTGTTCTTTCTGCTCAGAATTGCTTTAGCGATTCAGGGTCTTTTGTGCTTCCATATGAATTTTAGTATTGTTTTTTCTATTTCTGTGAAGGATGTCCTTGGGATTTTGATGGGGATTGCATTGAGTCTGTAGATTGTTTTCAGTAACATAGCTATTTTCACAAGATTAAGTCTGATCCACGAGCATAGATGTCTGTGATTTTAAACCACCAAGACACAATATCAGCTTAGATTGTCTGGTGTTCATTGCTCTGTATGCTGCTCACAGCTCCCGTTTCTGCTCACCATCACCCTCTGAGTTATTTTAATTTTTAAAGTTTTTTTTTTGCAGTGCTGCAGATGGAACCCAGGGCCTCACATGTGCTAGGCAAGCTATATCCTCAGCCCCTTTCCTTCTTCTTAACATAAATCTGATCTTCTCACTTTGTTACTTCAAACCCTTTACTCTTTGTTTGTTTGTTCTCCTGGGATTTTTTTTGAGACAGAGTCTCACTATGTAGCCCAGGCTGGCCTTGAATTTGTGATCCTCCTACTTCAGCCTCCTGAGTGCTGGGATTGCAGGCATGCACCATCACATCCAATTTATTTTATTTTATTTTTGGTACTTTGGGGTGAACCCAGCGTTTCACACATACTCTGCAAGTGCTCTACCACAGGGCTGCACCCCCAGCCCATTTTTAATTTTTTATTGCAAGTCAAGGTCTCACTAAGTTAAGCAGGCTGCCTCTGGCCTTGAACCTACAGTCCTGTCTATGCCTCCTGAGTCACTGAAAATACAGGTATGAGCCACTGTGCCTGACTTATTTTAAAATTTTTATTTATTTATTTATTTATTTTTTGTGGCACTGTGGGCTGTGTCCTGGGGCTGAACCCAGGGTCTCGTGCATTCTTTACAAGTACTCTACCACTGAGTGGCACCTCAGCCCCCCTTTTTATTGTTTATCTTGAGACAGTCTTGCTGAGTTATGCAGGCAGACCCTGGCCTTGAACTTGTGATCCTCCTGCCTCTGCCTGCAGAGTTGCTGGGATGACAGGCGTGCGCCACTGCACCTGGCTCACACCCAGTTTAAAGTGTTTGGTCTTTGCTCATTGCTCTATATTTGCTGTTGGACCTTTGGCAAGCACTGTAACTTCTCAATCTAGGTCTCTTCATCTGTGGATGGGAGTGAGATGGCGCATACTCCAGGTTAATGTGAAAATTCACTGGGAATCCATGCAGAGCCCTAACATAAGCCCCAGTACCTTACAAGAACCTTGTGGTTGCTGGCTTCTGTTATTCAGGTCAGTATCTCTCTTGGATTGAGTCTAGTAACAGGAGGCTATGTGAAATGAGTCCTCTGTGAAGACAGAGAAAATCATTCGAAAAACCCTTTGTTCAAAGCTGGCTTACCCAACTCTCATAAAGATGAAAAACCCACTTTTGCCTGGCATCTTGGCCTGTTGAAATTTGGAAAAGACATCAATTTGGAAAGCATGAGTTTGCATATCTCATTACATGCACGAAGAAAGTACATTAAGTGAAAGACTTAATGTAGTCTCACATTTATATTAAAATCATATCATTTGCACCAGAGATGTAATTTTAAATCTAGAAGTAAAGGAACTCATTTTAATCATAGCTGCGAATTGATGCTCTCCATTCCTGAAATCTTCTTAATCAGGAAATTTCAGAAAAGGTATTCAATGCATAGGAACACATTTCAGAGCAATTCCAAATTTAATATGTGCAAATTATTCATGTATTCGTAATTTTATCAGATTTGGGGAATCAAATGCAGAGTAAAGGGAATATCCATCAGCCACTAAAAGAGGCCTGTAAGTGAAGTGAATTTAAATATTGTAACTACTTTCCTATTGACTCAGAGCTCTTGCCAAAGCACTTGCTGTTTAAGGGCAGTTCTCGTTGATTTGAAAGGTTAAATTAGTGGGAACTTTTCTCCCTCCCTCCCTCCCTCCCTCTCTCTTCCTCCCTCTCTCTCTCTCTCCTTCCTTCCTTCCTTCCTTCTTTTTTCGGTACTAGGATGGGAGGTGGTAAACTCAGGCCCTCATGCATGCTTTGCAAGTGCTCCGCTACTGAGCTTCACCCCAGCTCCCCTTTTTTTTTTTTTTTAATTTTTATTTTGAGGCAGGTTCTCATGCATTGGAAATGTAACTCCCTCTGGCCTTCAATTCATGATCCTCCTGCCTCAGCCTCACAGTCTCTGGGATTACAGTTGTGCACCACAGTGCCT
>VMDO01022212.1:0-33917 GCA_007922755.1 Pedetes capensis
CATATAAAATCAAGTATTAATTGAGTTATATTAACTCTTGTCTAGAACAAATACAATACCATCATTCAGAATATTGAGTAAAAAGGGAATTTATGCTATGAGAATTATCATCTCTCCTCCATATTTTAAGTATATAAACCCTAGAAATAAGATAACATAATATAAACATTATATATTGAAAAAAATACAACTTCATCTCTAATAGTAGTTGCACAGGTTCAAAGCTTTTAATGACTCTAAGATTCTGGGTTTTCTACTTTAAATATTATGTTATCTCTCAATGAAATAAATACCATATTTATTAAAAGTATAACATTTTTGTTTTTGTTTTGATTTTGTTTTTTGTTTCTTGGGTTTTCTGTTGTTATTATTTGTTTGTTTTTGTTGTTTTGTACAGGGACTTGAAACCAGGGTCTTGCGCCTATTCGCTTTGTAGGTGCTGGACCACCGCGCTGTGCCCCCAGCCCATGTTTTTTTTACTTTTTGAGACAGGGTCTCACTGGGTTACGCAGGCTGGTAGTCATCTTGGGCTTCCGATCCTCCTGCCTCTGCCCCCCCCCAAGCTGCTGGGAATACAGGTGTATACCACCGCACCTGACTACAAGCGATTTTATACATGGGTGGGAGCATGTATGCATGAGGTTTTTTATTTTCTTTTTTTATTTCTATTTTCTTCCTTTCTTGTTTTACTCTCTTCCCTCTTTCTATTCTCCTTCTCTTTTTCTTATGCTATATATGCGTCCTTGTATTAATTATTTTACCATCAGAGCCCCCACATGTCTGTCAGTTTGCCGCACTGTGGGGGCTTGCGTGTTGAGATGAGGCTGAGAGGACTGCCACTGTAACCTCGGACACAAGCAAGGTTACCCATGGTGGACAGGTTTTCAGCTGAGCTTCCAGACTAAGACAGACTAGGGAGTAGGAACTGGCAAGCCACGCCCAAAATAACTAGCCACTGAAAACCCTATGAATAGCAAAGAGACACTGTCAGATATAGTACTGGAAAATGAGGCCCCCACGTTGGAAGGCACTCAAAAGACTACTGGGGAAGAGTTGCCTCCTCCAAGTAGAATCTACCGTGATGACAGAAATGGAGTAAGGCCCCAGGGTGCTCAACTTGCGGATGTGGCACGGCTCAAAATGAGGAGAAACAACTGTAAACATCCATTAATAATTGGAACATGGAATGTACGTAGCATGAATCTAGGAAAATTAGAAATTGTTAAAAGAGAAATGGAGTGCATAAACATTGACATTCGGGGCATCAGTGAGCTAAAATGGACGGGCATAGGCCATTTTGAGTCAGACAATCATATGGTCTACTATGCTGGGAATGATAAACTAAAGAGAAATGGGGTTGGATTCAACAACAAAAAAGTCATTTCAAGATCTGTCATGAAATACAATGTTGTCAGGGATAGAATAATATCCATACGCCTACAAGGAAGGCCAGTTAATATGACTATTATTCAAATTTATACACCCACCACTAAGGCCACAAATGAAGAAAGGGAAGACTTCTATCAGCTTCTGCAATCTGAAATAGATCAAACATACAATCAAGACATACTGCTAATCACTGGTGACTGGAATGCAAAGGTTGGAAACAAAGAAGAGAAGGCTCAGTAGTTGGAAAATTTGGTCTTGGTGACAGAAACAAAACTGGAGATGGCATGAGAGAATTTTGTCAGACCAATGACCTTTTCATCGCAAATACATTTTTTCAACATCATAAACGGAGACTATACACATGGACTTCACCAGATGGAACATACAGGATTCAAATTGACTACATATATGCAAAGAGACGATGGAAAAGCTCTGAACAAACTGTCAAAACAAGACCAGGTGCTGACTGTGGATCAGACCATCAGCTTCTCATATGCAAGTTCAAACTGAAACTGAAGAAAATTAGAACAAGTATACGAGAGTCACGGTACGACCTTGAGTATATCCCACCTGAGTTCAGAGACCACCTCAAAAATAGGTTTGATGCATTGGACACAAATGATAGGAGACCAGAAGAGTTGTGGCACAACATAAAGGATATCATTCAAGAAGGAAGCAAAAAGTTCTTTAAAAGACAAGAAAAAAAGAAAAGACCAAATTACATGTCAAAAGAGACACTGGACTTTGCCCTCAAACTTCAAGCAGCTAAAGCAAAAGGAAGACATGATGAAGTCAAGGAACTAAGCAGAAGATTTCAGAAGGCAGCTCGAGAAGACAAAAACAAATATTATAATGACATGTGCAAGGAGCTGGAGGCAGAAAACCAAAAGGGAAGAGCATGCTCTGTGTTTCTCAAGCTTAAGGAAGTGAAGAAATAATTCAAGCCTCGAGTGGTAGTAATGAAAGATTCTACAGGGAAAATATTAAATGATGCAGGAAACATCAAAAGAAGATGGGAAGAATACACAGAGTCATTATACAAGAAAGAGTTGGTAGATGACCAACCATTCCAAGAGGTTGTATATGAAGAGGAACCAATGGTGTTGAAGGACAAAGTGGAAGCTGCCTTGAAAAAACTGGCGAAACACAAGGCTCCAGGAATTGATGGGATACCAACAGAGATGTTTCAACAAACAGATGCATCACTGGAGGTGGTAACATGTTTATGCCAACAGATTTGGAAAACAGTTACTTGGCCAACTGACTGGAAGAGATCCATATTTGTGCCTATTCCCAAAAAAGGGGATCCGACTGAATGTGCAAACTATCGGACAATATCATTAATATCACACACCAGCAAAATTCTACTATAGATCATTCAGAAGCGACTACAGCAGTATACAGACAGGGAATTACCAGAAAATCAAGCAGGATTCAGAAGAGGGCGGGGAACTAGGGACATCATTGCTGATGTCAGCTGGATATTAGCTGAAAGCAGAGAATATCAAAAAGATGTCTATCTATGCTTTATTGACTACACAAAAGCATTTGATTGTGTGGATCACAACAAATTATGGATAACACTTCGGAAAATGGGAATACCAGAACACCTAATTGTGCTCAAGAAAAATCTGTACATGAACCAGGAGGCAGTTGTTCAAACAGAAGAAGAAAACACTGAGTGGTTTAAAGTTGAGAAAGGTGTGCGTCAGGGCTGTATATTTTCACCCTATCTCTTCAATTTATACACTGAGCAAAGAATCCCAGAAGCTGGGCTTTATAAGGAAGAACATGGCATCAAGATTGGAGGAAGTCTCATTAACAACCTGTTATATGCAGATGACACCACTCTGCTTGCTGAAAGTGAATAGGATTTCAAACATTTACTGATGAAGATCAAAGATCATAGCCTTTAATATGGGTTATGACTAAACATCAACAAAACAAAAATCCTTACAACTGGGTCAGCATGCAACTTCACAATAAATGGAGAAAAGATTGAGGTTGTCCAAGATTTTGCTTTGCTTGGCTCTATAATCAACACCTGTGGAAGCAGCAGTTGAGAAATCAAAAGATGCTTTGCTCTAGGAAAAGCTGTAGCAAAAGATCTCTTTAGAGTATTGAAAAGCAAAGATGTCACATTGAAGACGAACGTGCATCTGACTCATGCCATGCTATTTTCAATGGCATCATATGGTTGTGAAAGCTGCACATTGAACAAGGGAGACAGAAAAAGAATTGATGCTTTTGAACTGTGGTACTGGAGACGTCTATTGAATATACCATGGACTGCCCAAGGAACCAACAAATCTGTCCTAGAAGAAGTACAACCAGAGTGCTCCTTGGAAACAAGAATGGCCAGACTGCGTCTTACATATTTCGGACATGTATTCAGGAGAGATCAATCCCTGGAGAAGGACATCATGTTTGGAAGAGTGGCACGTCAACACAAAAGAGGAAAACCCTCCACCAGATAGATTGACACAGTGTCTGCCACAATGGGCTTAAACATAAATAGGATCATTTGCATGGCACAGAATCAGCAAGTGTTTCCATCTGCTGTACATAGGGTCGGTATGAGTTGTACTCGACTCGAGGGCACCTAACAACAACAACAACAACAACAACAACATTTTTGGTGACTTAAATAATATAGTGTTAAGGATGATTATACTCCAGAAACATTCAAGTATATCTACCTTGCCATTATTCTCAATGCATGTTGAATTGTGTTTGTAAATGTTTGGTTTGTAATGAACCATGAACTTTCACTTAATGTAGTTAAATCTCCAACTTTTATGTTTCTTGTTTGGCACACATGGGATTTCTTAAAATAATATTCACGAACCTAAGTGTAGAAGTATCATGGTTTGGATATAAAATTTCCTCCAAATGGCTCATATACTGAAGGCTTGGTCTCCGATGCCAGAAGTATTTAGGGATGGGGCTTATACAAATGCCTGGATCATGAAGGTTCTGTCTCCTTTCATGGACTAATCCACTAATAGATTCATAATTTAATCGTGTCATTAGGAGGTAATGGAAACCTTCAAGGGTGGGCCCTAGTCTGTGGAAGCATGTAGCTGGGGGCTGGTCCTTGAGGGCTATATGTTGTCCCAAGCATCTCTCTATTTGTCTCTCTGTTTCCTGGCCACCCTCAGATGAGCACCCTCTTCCATCAAACAAACCTGCAGTCAAGTTTTGCCTTAACTCAGGCCTAAAGCAATGGAGACAATTAAGTATGGACTGACTCCTCCCAAAACTCTGAACTTAAGTATATATATATATATATATATATATATATATATATATATATATACACATTTCCTCCTTTAAATTATTTCTCTAATACATCTGTGACAGTAGTGAACAATGACTAAGACAAGAAGTGTACTGGAACAAAAAGAGGACATACAAGGTCAGTTGTTCCTACCATGTTATTAGCACAAACCATGTAATCATTACTAAAGTACAATACTATACACACACACACACACACACACACACACACACACACACACACACACAGCCATAGCACCTTAGCATCTGATCCTGCCTGATCTCAAAAGCTAGACAGGATCAGCCTTGTTAGTCCTTGGATAGGACACTGCCTGGGAATACCACATGCTGTAAGCTAGGGTGAAGGACCTGGACACCCTCTCCCAAAATGATCTGCCATTGAAAATCCTATGAGTACCAGAGAAGCATTGACAATAGTGCTGGACATAGCACAAGGTCAGGGAGGATTTCATTCTGTTGTGCACAGGATCACTATGAGTTGGATCTGACTTGATGGCACCTAACAACAACAACAAATCTGTGTGCGTCATATATATACATATGTGTGTGTGTGTGTGTGTGTGTATATATATATATATGTATATATATATAAACACATATACATATTAAGTATATGTATGTGTGTGTATACACACACACACACACACACACACACATATATATATATAGAGAGAGAGAGAGAGAGGATGTAAAGTGGAGTGAACATCAATTGGGATTCCTACTTAGACCCCATGCACAAAACATGGTAGTACAATTATTACTGTTAGATGTCACCTCGACTAGACTGTCATAACCAGTCATTCAAACACTAATCTCAATGTCACTGTCCAGTGTATTAGTGTCTATCATCAGTTGACGGAAAGTAGAGGAGATTATTCTTGCAATATGGGTTAGTCTAATTCAATCAGTTGAAAAATGTCTTAGGAGCAAATCTCAGTTTGCTATAAGGAAGCAAAATTCTGCTTCAAGTTTATGACATCAACTCTTGCCTAAGAGTTTTCAGCCTTCTAGTCTGCCATACAAATATATTTCACTTGTTAGTACCCAGAGTGATGAAATCTAATTTGTTGAAATTTTTCTTTTCTCTAAGAAACATACTTTTATATGTGTGTAAAAGTATATTCATATAAGGAAGGAGAGATCTAGCAAAAGGAGGAAATCCTAGGAGAGGGGAGTGGGAGAGGAGGAACAATGAGGTATGAGGAATGGGGGAGGAGGTGACTTCAGGGTGAACAGCCCAACTTTAATAGCCCTGGAAATAATTTTAATAACATCAATAATACCAAAGAGTGGTATTAATATAAATGGGCTAGAAAATTCAGGTAATAGCACTGACAATGTAAAAAGAAAGTTCACTAGAGAAAAAGTTTTGATCTTAAACATAATTGGAACCCAACGATATATAGAAAAATATTACCATAAAAAGATAAGCAAATGGAAGAGAAGTTTTGGTGGCAGGGTGCGACGGGGGAGGAGGTGCACAAGAGGGTAAGGGGGAATTATCTGTGTAATGTACAACAAAATGTATATATGGAAATATATGTCAGAATGAATACAATGAAATGACAATGAATTGACATGAATACAATGTCAGAATGAATACAATGAAATGACAATGAAAAGCATGTCAGAATGAATCACATTAAGGTTTACATTAAAAATTTCCAATAAAAAAGAATTAAAACAAATAAAAGGTATATTCCTATGCATATATATACACCCCTACATATGTATGTGTACATATACATACATACTTGAACACACACGTATATAATTTTTGTTTCTCAAGATGTACTTAACAAGTACAGGTAGAATAAATTTCTTAGTTTCATTTAGTTTGGGGAGTTCTGAGAATAAAGGCAAGATTTTTCAGGGGATGGAAATATAAAGTCTCAGAAATTCTGCAGATAACTGCATTTATCATTATCATTGTTCACCTCCAGCCCTGCAGAGTCAGAAAATAACAATAAGAAATGTATTCACCACCTGGGACAGTCTGGAAATCACTTCCTAGAATTTCTGGCCAGCCATTGGTCCACTATCATTCATGCTAATATTTAACATGAAGTTGATTCCACCTTCAGGATGAACCAAAATACCTTGGGCTAAGGAAGATTTGAATAATAAATGCAAGAGGGGCCTCAGAACTCCCAGTAACCTAGTTTTGAAGTCTTCCCCTAAATCTTGCAGTAACACAAACCCACATCTCATTTGATTAATTTTTATATCATTTATCACACTATCGTGGGATTGTGGTCTATAAAACTAGCATGCTAAAAATCTAAAGCAAATATTATATCTAGACATGGAAGTTTGGAGAAGCAGTTGTACCAGAAAATATAACAGTATTGTAGGGGCATAAAACAGATATGGTGATAAGATTAGTTAGTTTAGCATGCACAAATTGACCATGTTTACTAATTTTCAAGATGACTATGTGTTGAAATATAATTTTACATGAATATTTCATGAGGGTACTGCATGGTCCAATTGTTTTAATCAAGGGAAATGTGTGAATAACAAAGGCATAGGAAGCTACAGGCTTAGAGATGTGTCTCCCAAGAGACATTTTCTGGTATGTAATTGTTACTGTATTAAATAAGAATAGGGATTTTTTCCTATTCCTTGGACAAAATTTGTTTACATTACAGAGTGGCAAGACTGTCTCATCAGAGAGTAAGAGAGGCAGATACAAGGGCTCAGTTTCATATAATTAGGTAACTCTTTGGTCATATAAACCAAGTGCAAGTCAATTTCCCACACTGTGAGGTTTTGTGTGTTGTTGTGATGCTGAAATCTATGTTAACATTTTACAAATACCAGCAGAGTCATCCATGGTAGATAGGTTTCAGATGAGCTTCCAGATTAAGAAAAATTAGGGAGTGGGACTTGGAGGCCCACTCCCAAAATAATTAGCCATGGAAAACCCTATGAATTGCAGAGAAACTCTGTCGGCTATAATGCCAGAAAATGATTCCCCCAGGTTGGAAGGCACTCCAAAAATGACTGGGAAAGAGAAACCTAGTCAAAGTACAGTCTAATGGCTGGAGTAAATCCTCAGGGACCACTATTTGCTTATGTGGCATGATTCAAACTGAGGAGGAACAACTGTAAACATCCATTAATAATTGGAACATGGAATGTATGTACTATGAAACTAGAAAAATTAGAAATTGTCAAAGGAGAAGTGGAGTCCATAAACATTAACATTCTAGGCATCAATGAGGTAAAATGGACTGTCATAGGCCATTTTGAATCAGAAAATCATAAATTCTACTATGCCAGGAGTGACAGATTGAAGGCAAATGGATTTGCATTCATCATCATCATCATCAAAAAAATAAAAAGACATCTCAAGATCTTTCCTGAAGTACAATGCTGTCAGTGATAGAATAATATCCATATGCCTACAAAGAAGGCCAATTAACGAGACTACTTTTCAAATTTATGCACCCACCACTAAGGCCACAAATGAAAACAGGGAAGATGTTTACCAGCTCCTACAAACTGGAATTGATCAGACATGCAATCAAGAAGTACTGATAATTACTGGTACCTGGAATGCAAAAGTTGGAAACAAAAAAGACTCAGTAGTTGAAAAATATGGCCTCAGTGACAGAAATGATGCAGGAGACCACATATTAGAATTTTGTCAGACAAATGACCTTTTCATTGCAAAGACATTTCTTCACCAACATAAACAGCAACTACATACATGGAATTCACCATATGGAACATACAGGAATCAAATTCATTACATTTATAGAAAGAGATGATGGAAAATCTCAATATCAAATGTCAGAACAAGACCAGGTACTGATTGTGGGTCAGACCATCAACTGTTCACATGTAGGTTCAAACCTAAACTGAAGGATATTATAACAAGTGTACAAGAGCCAAGGTATGACTTTGAGTATACCCCACCTGAGTTCAGAGACCACCTCCAGAATATGTTTAATGCCTTGGACATTAATAGAAAATCAGAAAAGTTGTGGCATGACATCAAAGACATCATTCAGGAAGAAAGCAAAAGGTTATTAAAAAGACAGAGAAAAAGAAAGAATGAATTATTTGTCAAAAGAGATCCTCAAACTTGCCTTTGTACTTTGAGCAGCTAAAGTAAAATGCAGACATGATGAAGTTAAATAACTAAACAGAAGACTTCAAAGAGCATCTAGAGAAGAAAAATCAAATATTATAATGACATGTGCAAAGAAAAGGATATAGGAAACCAAAAGGGAAGAAAATATTCTGATTTTCTCAAATATAAGGAATTGAAGAAAAAAATCAAGCCTTGAGGGGCAATAGTGAAGGATTCTACAGGGAAAATCTTAATGCAAAAAAAACGTAAAAAGGAAATGAAAGGAATACACAGAGTCATTATACCAAAAAGAACAGGTGGATGACCAATGATTTCATGAGGTTGCATATGACCAGCAATCAATGATACTGAAGGAAAAAGTGGAAGTACCTTCAAGGAATTGGCAAAACACAAGGCTCCAGAAGTTGATGGAATAGTAACTGAGATGTTTCAACAAACAGATACAGCACTGGAGTTGATCTATTGTTTATGTCAAGGTATTTGGAAAAGAGCAACCTGGCCAACTGAGTGGAAAAAGACTCATATTTATACCTATTTCTAAGAAAGGGGATCCAAACAAATGTCAAAACTATCAAACAATATTACTAACATCACACACAAGCAAAATTTTGCTAGAGATCATTCAAAAGCAACTGCAGCAGTATATAGACAAGGAACTACCAGAAAATCAAGCCAGATTCAGAAGAGGATATGGAACCAAGGACATTATTGTTGATGTCAGATAGATATTTGCTGAAAGCAGAAAATACCAGAAAGTTATCTGTCTATTTTATTAACTATGAAAAGGCATTTAACTGTATGGATCATAGAAAATTATGAATAACATTGTAAAAATGGGAATAGCAGAGTACCTAATTGTACTCATGAAGAATCTGTGCATGGACCAGGAGGCAGTTGTTCAAATAGAACAAGAAAACACTGCCAGGTTTAAAGTCAAGAAAGGTATGTGTCAGGGCTGTATCCTTTCACCGTACCTCTTCAACCTCTCTACTAAGCAAATAGAGAAGCTGGACTTTACAAAGAATGTGGCATCAACATTGAGGAAGACTCATAAACAAGTTGTGCTATGCAGGTGACACAACTCTGCTTAGACTTTAACAACTCTGAAAGTGAAAAGGATTTGAAACATTTACTGACAAAAATCAAAGAATACAGCCTTCAGTAAGGATTGCGCCTCAACATCAACAAAACAAAAATCATTACTACTGGGTCAGTAAGCAATTTCATGACAAGTTGAGAAAAGATTGAAGTTGTCCAATATTTTGCTCCTCTTGGTTCTCCAATCAACACCCACGGAAGCAGCAGTCAAGAAATCAAAAGACACTTTGCATGGAGAAAATCAAGGGCATCTAACTGCAATAACAAGATCCTAATTTATGTCACCTCTCTGAGGAGTTTAAGTAGGGAGCATGGCCACTTGGTATGAGCAAAAATCTATTTGTTTGATACAGAAGCTCATGATCTCTCTGTTTCTCTCCCAATCCCTCCCACCCCTTTCTCTTTCTCTCTCTCCATATACATAGAGAAAACAATAAGGAGAGGGATGTGTACTTTAAAATTATCTGATTAACTTTCAAAACATCTCTGAGTCACATGTTTGTATACCCATTTTATAAATAAAGAAATTAAGACTGAAATTGTTACATTTATATATACATATAACTATCGCCAATTGATAATATCTTTTAAGTAAGTTTTTTAAAAGTACAGCTAGGATGTCAAAATGATATGTGTTACAATAATTCTTTGAACAGTGAGGCAGAACATTTTTAAACAAATATTTGGATCTACTCTTCCTGAAAAATTAACAAACACTACAGACTGAAGTTGTGCATAAGGTGGTATCTTTTCTATTAAGTCATTTTAAATTTAGGAAAAACATTAAAAGTATATACCCCTATAATTACATAACATTAGAAAATATGCTGTCATTAATAAGCATACACAATTTCCATTATGTAATGATATATGCCTCAAATATCTCACTTCTCCTTATGTTTTATCTCTTGCCTATAATCTGTGAACAGGTTTTGCTTTCAAGAGTTTTCTACACTCATTTGTGCCCACCAGAATAATTTTGGATAATCTCCATCTTTTAAAGTCTGTGACATCAATTACATCTGCAAGGTCCCTTTTGTCACATTATATATTCCAAGTATGAGTTCCAAGTATCTGGACAGGGGTATATTTGAGGGGCCATTCTGTCTATCATAGCCAATATGTTCTATATAATTTTTTAAATTTCAGGGTTTTAATATTTTGTTTGGAAAATCAATATCCTAACACCAAAATTCAAAGAGCTATTTGGAAAGTTAATCAGAGAATTGTAAGCATAGAATATTTTTCCTTTCTATTTTCTTCTTCCTAGAAATAACCCAAGTTTTAACCTGACTTGCATATGTGTTAGGGGGATGCTGAAAGCATTTCTCATGAAAATGAAATGAAATGGTTCCTTCACATTGCTTACTGCTTGCAGTCAACAAAGTGCCTAAAGAAATGTGTATTTAACATGTGTGACAGAGCAAGGCATCAGGTGACTCAATGAAGCCTTTGGCAAGTAATGATTCAAAGTCAATCCAGTATTGAATTCTATGACAAACAACTATAGTATTGATATTCTGTTTGGCTGATTAAAGAGAGATTCAAATGTTTTGGAGATAAACCTGCAGGACAGTTCTGCTAATAAAGTCAGTGATAAAAAGGACATTTGTTTTTCTGTTGCAGCACTGCTTGAATCTAGATTGATCCTCAGGATGCAGTTGATAATGATTCACTGCTGTGTTTTCTTGGTGCTGTCAGGAAACATACTTCAGTAATATGTCACTGCAAAATTCTTCCATATGAAAAATACACATTGAAAAAATTTCCAGTGGAATAAGAAATGGCATGCAGAAACATAACAGAAAATTTTATCTTGAGTATGCATATCCCTTTGGATATTATAAAATATAACTTCAACAGTTACCTCTAATGATAAATGTAAATTATCCCAAACGTATATATTCTCACTGAGGTTGCACATTTAACTAGACTAATAAACTAGAAAGTCACCAAAATAGCATTCATCTGTTTTATTTACTTAATTGGCATAAAGCATAGATAGAAAAATAATTTCATATAATAGTTGACAAACTTTGAGGTTTTTTTGACAATTTTTATGATGCTTTAGAAGAAAAAAGTTTCACCAAAGTGGTAGTGTCACTAAATTTGAAATATTTTAAATCAGGGTGTTGTGTTTCAACTACAGGACAAAGATTCAAGAGTAGGAAGAATGATTTAGAATGCAAAAACTAAAAACTACCTAATTGGATAAACAATAGATCAGTGTGCTCCAGTTTTTTAATGGTAAGAAGAAAGTAACTTTTTTCTGTTGTTGTTATTTTTCTTTTTTATTTTTAACATACTTTTGATAATTCACTACTGTGGTTTGAATATGTTCCCTATGAAAATTCCATGTGTTAGAAACTAACTCCCCCGAGACATAGAGTTGGAAGACAGGGCCTTGTGGGAGATGTTTAGGTCAGGAGCACTCAACCTTCAGAAATAAGTTAATGCCTTTATAAAAAGGACTTGCTGCAGTAGGGTTCCTCTGTTTCACTCTTCCACTTTGTGATAACACAATGTTAGTGTCCTTTCTTGCCTTTTTGCTGTCTGCCCGTGAGAGCCACAAGAAAACCCTGACCATTTACTAGTGCTTGATCTTGGATTTCCCATTGCCAGATCACTGAAAGAAGATTTTTTTGTTTTTTATAAATCACCCAGTTTTAGGTTTTCTGTTATAGCAACACAAAATGTACTAACATATCTTCTCAAACAAATGTCTGTAGAATTGTCTTTTTCTTCTGTAAAATCGTAAGTGCTAAAGGTGCAAGGAAGTAGAAAAAGGATGCTGCCTGATGGCAAATGATAATTGTAAATAGCGAATGGAGTGGAACAGATTCTTTTCAAATGATTCAGTTGCTTAAAGTTTGTCCTTAAGATTTGTTGAAAACTGGAATGGTTGATTCTAATATCATTCTATAAAAAAATTAACAGTAATAGTAAAATATGCAGGGTGCAATATATTTTCTTATTGAAAATTAAGGCTAGAAAGGCTGTTTAAATTTTATATGAAAGAATACCATTATTTGAGAAAGTATTAAAATTTTAAAAAATTGAATCTATGTCTAGTGCTTTCTTTAACCCAGAATATACTAGTTTGGTAGCTATGGGACACACACACACACACACACACACACACACACACACACACACACATAAATATACACACAGAGAGAGAACTAGAGAGAGAGAGAGAGAGAGAGAGAGAGAGAGAGAGAGAGAATGAAGGAGAATTGTAAGGGACTATTCAAAAACTACAACATAAACTAGATTTTCCAGGGAGTGTTCAAATGGGACTGCTAAGCAACAATGACAACATAAAGTAATACTCTTCTCTAGTTAAATGGAGAACTGTAGACCCTTAACAACACAGTGTCTGGACATGGAGGGTTATTTTACTGATTCTAACATATATTTTCAAATTAAGTATTTTTTATTATCTGGAGAGTATAAATTCTTTTATTTTGAAATTAAGAAACTAGTATAGCAAAGTACTACTGGTGAAAATAATCAAACTAGTAATCATTTAAAACTATGTACAAATATATTTGTGGTGATATTAGCTAACTTTAGGAGAAAAATGAGACTCAACAATCAGGTTATTCAAAATACTTAGAGAAAACATAACTGTCCTTTGTGAGTTAAACCATGAGACATTATAGAAGACATGTAGTTTGAGTTTTTGTTTTCTTTGGTTTTGCTTTGTTTTTCTCAGTACATTACTATCATAAAAATATCAAGAACTGAGAGAAAGTTGATTAATGATTAATGGCACAATTTTTCACCAAAGATTAAAATTAGCACACATATGGCACTATCAAAATATATGAAGAATATTTAAATTTAAATATGAATCTAATCTGGCTCAACAGCACCTAACACCACCATATAAGTTAATGACTTGAATTTTGGTTCATACATCCCTGCCACTTTTCAGTTCAGACAAAATGAGCCCAACAACTAGATTCTGGTTGAACTGGAAATCCAGGAAAGCTGAATTGCTGAACCTGGGCTATTACAAATCCCCTAGTCAATCACCCTCTCATGCAGATGTTCTGAACTCTATGTATTCCCAACGCTAACATTCCTACATGTTTTCCCATTTAAAACAGAGGACATGTCAAAAAGCAATTAATCTTCAAATCTTACTGAGTATCCACATGAGCAATGTATGTACTTAGCCTTTTGGGAAATACACAGAAATAAAAGCTATAGACAGTGAGAAATTGTAAAACTTTAATTTAGTAGGGGATAGGTTTATTCCGGGAGAAGGACATGGCAATCCACTCCAGAAGCAATCCTGAAACAATCAGCCATTGAAAACCTTATGAGAGTCACCATGAGCCAGACTCCACTTGACTGCACCTAAAAACAACAGCAACAACAAGAGTTTAGCTCAATTGGTAGAGCACTGCTCTGCACTCTCTGAGGCCCTGGGTTCAATATCCAGCACTGCACAAATGGGACAAGGTAGTGTCAATCCCCAATGAATGAGCCATCCTAAAAATAGCAGAGAAGCACTAACATAGTGCTGGGTATGGCATAGTGTCAGGTAATTTTTCTGTTGCACATAGAGTCACTATGAGTTGGACCTGACTTGACATTATCTTACAATAATAATATAATTTACTAGGTGCCTTTGGGTCCAGGCAGATTCGTGGAACCCTCATAGGGTTTTCAATGGCTGATTGTTTCGGGAATGCTTAAGGAAAGGATTGCCATGGCATTCTCCCATTTATGTGCTGTTGAGGATTGAACCCAGGGCCTCAGCTGGCACAGAGCAGCACTCTACCAACAGAATTAGAACCCAGGGGTATCTGAATGTGTGGATCAGAATAAATTATGGGTAACATTGCAAAGACTAGGAATACCAGAGCACTTAATTGTACTCATGAAGAACCTGTACACGGACCAGGAGACATTTGTTTGAAAAGAACAAAGAAACATTGCCTGGTTTAAAGTGAAGAAAGTTGTGCATGAGGACTATATCCTTTCACCATACCTCTTTAATCATTATGCTGAGAAAATAATCAGAGAAGCTAGACTTTATGCAGAAGAATGTGGTATTAGGATTGAGGAAGACTCATATGCAGATGATACAACTCTGGTTGTTGAAAGGGAAGAGAATTTGAGACCTTTATGGATGAAGATCAAAGGACACAGCCTTCAGTATGGACTGCACTGCAACATCAACAAAATAAAAGTCCTTACATCTGGGTCAGTAAGCAACTTCATGATAAATGGAGCAAAGACTGAGGTTGTCCAAGATTTTGCTTTAGCTTGTTTTAGGATCAATACCTATGGAAGCAGCAGTCAAGAAATCAAAATTGTATTAGGAAAAGCTGTTGCAAAAGACATCTTTAAAGTGTTATAAAGATGTCACACTGAAGATGAAGGCATGCCTAACTCATACCACAGTATTTGCAGTTGCATCATATGGTTGTAAAAGCTGGATATTGAATAAGGGAGATAGGAAAAGATTTGATGCATCTGAATTATGGTGCTGGAGAAAAATATTGAATGGACTTCGAGAAGAACTAACATGTCTGTCCCAGAAAAAGTGCAACCAGAGAGCTCTTTGGAAGCAAGGATGGCTAGACTGCATCTTACATATTTTGGACACGTATTTAGGAAGGACCAATCCCTGGAGAAGGACATGTTTGGAAAAGTGGCAGGTCAATGAAAAAAGGAAGACCTTCAACTAGACAGATTGACACACTTGCTGCAACAACAGGCTCAAACATAAATAACATCGTGTGTCTGGCACAGAATCAGGGAGTGTTTCATTCTTTTGTACATAGAGTTGCTATGACTTGGAGCTGACTTGATGGCACCTAACAAGAAGATAATTTAGTAGAGGAAATGATGTATAAATCCAAAGAAAACTCTAAATCTTAGAATTAACCCAGAAGCAAGAAAGCCAAAAAAGATAACATATTTTGTGATTTTTAAAGGACATGGAAATATATAAAAGGGATACAGGTGTGAAAAATGAATTGTGGTTTAAAACGAAAAACAGAGGAAAAATTGAGGAAAACTACACAAAGTTATAAATATGGTACGTAAAAGATTAAATTGGTACATACTAAAGAATAAAGCATGACTACGAATCACAATTATTCTTTTAAGTTCTTATAATGAGAACAGTAGATGCAGTAGAAATAAGTATCAGAAACTATTAACTATCAAGATAAGGACTAGTTAAAGGTGTATGTTCTTTTTGTTGTTAAGTTTCATCTGGTCAGGTCTGACTCATAGTGACCCTATGTGCAACACAGCAAACCACTCCCTGACACTGTGCCATGCCCAGCACTATTGTCAGTGCTTCTTTGTTATTCATAGGATTTTCAGTGGCTGATGATTTGGAGAGTGGGCTGCCAGGACCTTCTCCCAAGTTTACAGCACCTAGTATTCACAGGTGGCCTCCCATCCAAGGACTAACCAGGCATGACCCTGCTTTCCTTTCAAGATCTGATGGGACTGGACATCAAGGTGGTACAGCTGTAGACCAAAGGTGTATGTCGGGAATCTAAAAAGGTATATGTAAGGAATATAAAAAAGTATTTACAGGGACAATAAAATGAAATAATTGTGTATTTTGATAAATGTGTTTAATTTATTGTAATTTATTCTTACTAATTTTCCACACAGGAAGTACAATCACCTAGCAAGAAGAAAAGAGGAAATATTTATTCCAAAATTGAGAATTAGAGTGGGTTCTAAGCCAATCGTTCCCTGAGAGAAATATATTTGGATAACTCTTAACCTTATAGGGCTCCACATGATTCCTCCTTTCTCATCTCTACTAAATATGGGAAGATTTACAAATATTTAGCAGAATAAGATCTTATATTGTCACCTATCTTGTACACATTAATCTTTTTTCATAAATCATTTCCTGAGAATGAATATAGCTGTGTGTGTCTCATTTTTAAATGCATTTAGCAGTAAATGAGAACAACTTCTTGGGTAGAATCATCTTCCCCAAAGTTATATATATGCAAATATTTAATAATTACTCTTTAATTAATGTAAAATTATATAAAAATTCTCAAAGGAAATAAATGGTATGTTTTTATTTTAAAAAATGTCTTGAGTTCAACACATGACAGCCACTTAATAGTAGAAATGAGGATGCTGGTGGCTATTAAAAGCTTATCTAATATCTCATGCAGCAACTCAATAATATTTTTGAAAGTCTTTCACTTCATTCTGAACATTCACAGAAAAGGGAAGTTCACTGCTTTGCAAAATAAATTTGTACATCCAATTAGTTTTGTTGTTATTGTTGATGTTAAGTGTTGTCAAGTCTGGTCTGACTCATAGGCACCATACGTACAACAGAATGAAACACTCCTCAACACTGCCATGCTCAGCACTATGTCAGTGCTTCTCTGCCACCCATAGGGTTTTCAATGGCTGACTTTTTCGGATTGCTTTGAGAGTGGGCTGTCACCTCCTTCTCCCATTTTTGTGGTGCTGGGGATCAAACGATGCCCTAGTACCTCTCCGATCACTCTTACAAGTGAGCCTTTATCTCTAGTTTGTCTTGATTGTTTTTAATCTGTAGAGCAAAACACAATAAACTGTGTTTTTTGACAAATTTCCTCATCTAAAGGTTAATATTGGAGTTTCTTTCACTATTCTTTAATGTGGTTGTCATAACTATTTAACTCTGTACCCAGACTAATTTGTCCAAATTTTACTTTGAATCACACAATTGTCAAAAGAAAAAAAATTTAACTGATTTCTTAATAAAAGTTAAAAGCTTTGTGCAAGCCAATGTGCATCAGGGAGCACCTGAAAATCAGAAGACACCTCGACAGAGACAAGCTCAGGGTATCCTTGGGACAGGTAGTGATACAACTTCCTGTGGATGTGGCTGTGGTGGCACTTTTTAACTTCAGTGAAACTCAAAGGTGCAAGCTTTTTGTTTCATGTCTCTTGCTTAAGTCCCAACAACCATTTGATCACTATTTTCTAAGAACTGTTTTCTTACTAGTCAGAGTTCCTGGGACTGGGAAGGTAGATGGAAAAAAAGAGAAAGAGAGAGAGAGAGAGAAGAGCAAATCTATAAAGTGAGGGGGGAAATGAGTACCCTCTGTCTTTCTGCTTCAATATTTTTATGGAAATAGTTGTTCTAGCCCTGTTCTGACAAGCAGAGAATAGAATGACTAGCACCTACCTTTATCTTTAGTCACTTACGAATGACAATACTGCATTTTTCACATTGTTCAAAATGTCAACTTATATTTAGGTTGTAGTCATCAGATATGCTGAAGTATTTTCCACATGTGACTTTCCCTTTTGGATCTATCCCAAGTCAGCCAGAACTATTTTTTACTATACCTATAATCCCCACTTTATGTTTCATTCACTTAAGGTAATCATTGGCCAGTGAAGCCTTCCACCCAATCCCTGGTTCCTGCCTGGACTGCCACTGGCAACCAGTGAATCTACCATTCAGCCATGTCTTGCCTGCAAGATGAGCCTTTGACTTCACACCTGCACTTTGAATATTCTCCCTGCTTCTTATCCTATGCCTGAAGGAAATTTATTTTTAATCCTAGTTAATGACAGCTCACTTGCAGATATTAAAGTAAACCTTGGAGTTTCTACCTATTAAAATATTCAAATAGAGGTTTGGGTCATGATTCTTGAATGACTACATGGGTAGTCAGATGCCCATGTACTGATGTTCCTTGAATCACCTTGTTTATGTCAAATTAATTATGAAGAGAGCCTCACATCCTCTGGTTCAACAAAAATGCCCCAGTTGAATAAGTCATATGTTCACACATAGGTAACTTCGAATAGGAAATGGCATTATCAACTTCAACATAGTAGGACAGAGTTGAAAAGTAGAAAACAATGTATGGAAATCACTGTGATAACTGTCACATCTGTATCTGGTCACTAAATCAGATCTGACACTTACATACCTCTGACTTTGGTCTATGTTACTTATATTAATTGCAATAGCTAATTCAATTATTCAGCAAGCATCCCACATCATCAAAATTGCTCAGATAGCTGAAGTGATACATGGTATAGATCTGACCTAAGCCTTATTCTAAGTCAACTTGTTATGCCAAGTAGAGAGCTGTGTTATTCCCACATGTATCTTTCTAGAACCTAAACATAAAGTCAGAAATATAAGGCCTATGAATGCTGATGCAGAGAGCAGCCAAGACATATAAATCCTGCTCTCTGGGAATATATCCAGAGACTAAACTTTAATAACATTCCTCTCAATAGAAACCTACAGCAGACATAGGAACAACATGACTGCTTTTCTTAAATTCACTTAAATTCAATATCCATAGCCACTTATTCTGCATCAGCTACCCCAGAGGCAAACCAGTACATACAGGCCCTGAGGATGTGCCCAGGTGCCATTGCACAGGGCCTAACCACAAGTCTGTCCCTCATATCTTTCACTTCCAGTCCCAGGGCTTATCTAAGGGATTAAGTCATTAGAAATTTGTAGGACTTGCTTAGGGCTCATTTATGTTGGAACTCTGGTAAAATTAATTCCAGGCATAAGAAGAGTCCAGAAGAGTATTCCAAGCTGGGGATAGGGGCCAGAATATTTTATAGAGCTATAGAGGAGGTTAAGAAAGATTTAGGAATAAAGGAATTGCACTTGCAGACTTACAGCCAGTTTTGGGGTGATGTGAATTTTATCAAGAGAGTTGGGGAGGGCTGGGGTCTGGCTCAGCAGTCGAGTGCTTGCCTAGTGTTCATGAGGCCCTGGGTTCAATTCCCAGCACTGAAAAAAAAAAAAGAAAGAAAAGAAAGAAAAGAAGCAAAAAGAAAGGAAAAGAAAGCAAAAGGAAAGCAGTGAAGAGGAACAGCAAGAAGTTAAAATCACATGGAAGAGGGGTAGAGAGAAAAAGCTATGTATGAAGAACAAGGACATATGAGGCCCACAAAGGAAAATTATTAGCTTCCCAATGTCTAGTCTTTCAGAATTACTTACAATATGCTTTTCTAAAAATAAGTGAAACAGATGAATAGCTCTGAGCCAGAGAGGAGGAGAGGCAGAGAGCTTTGTGGGAAGATATAAGAGCAGGGAGTCCTGGAACTGGAGAGGTGAGTGATGTGTGATGAAGGTCAAAGGAAAATTCAGGTTGACAGTGTGGTTAGAGACAGATTGGCAGGCAGGCAGTGTAGGAAGGGAATTAAGAGACGTACTCTCATGGGTATAGTGGGAAAGTCTCATTCCCCTGTCAAATATTAAGGAAATTCTACTTGCTCCCTAATGTTTGTGATGAAGGTTATATTTGGACAAGAAATTATTCAAGTTTGGTGGAAATTAAATGGTTATTAGAAAAAAAGAGGATTTACAAATAAGAGGATGGAAAACCGGCACCAGGATGATTCTACACTCATCTCTCTTCTTCCTTAATGAATTGGGTAGATCATCGTACTTGAGAGAATTCATGAGAAATAAGATTGGTGGGCATTACCTTTACATATTCAAACTTGTATTAGATTTATTTTGTTGCATATGAAATTACTATAAATTTAGCAGCTTGAAATACCCATTTATTATTTCACAGCTTTATAGGTCAGAAATCTATTAAGCATTTCCAGGTACACTGTTTATGGTCTCAGGAAGGGAAAATCAAGATATTGGCCAGTGTGGGCTCTTAACAGGAGGCTGTATAACAGGAGCCACTTCCGGCTTATTCAAGTTGCTGAGAGAATGTAGTTTCATAGGCTTACAGACCTTAGAGCCTATTTTCTTGCTGAATGTTGGTTAGGTGTTATTCTCAGCTTGTATATCCTACCCCCAGGATGGGGTTTAGCTTAGTTGGTAGAACACTGCTCTGTGCTCTCTGAGGCTCTTGGTTCAATATCCAGCACTGCAAAAACAGGAGAAGGATGTGGCAATCCCCTCCTGAAGCAATACTGAAACAGCCATTAAAAATCCTATGAGAGTCACCACGAGTCAAACCAGTCTCCATGACATCTAACAACAGCAACACATACTATCCCCAGTTGTTGGTTCATGGTCCTTTTTCTCCATTTTCAGTGCCATAATGGTCAATCGAGTCCTTGTGCTTTGAATCTCTTTGACCGCCCTATCTTTTCTTTCTCAACCATTTCTGTTGCATCTTTCCTTTCTTCAATTGGAGAAGTGTCTCTGCTCCTAAGGGCTTCATTAACCTGTAACATTACTTACTCTTACAAAAGTCCCTTTAGGTTGAGCACAATGGCTCATGCCTTTAATTCCAGAGACTAGGGAGGCAAGAGGATCACAAGTTCAAGGCCAGAGAAAGCCTGCAAAATTTAGTGAAACTCTGTTTCAGAAAGTAGAGTAAAAAATGGCCTTGAGGTATGGCTCAGTGATTGAGCACTTTCAAAAAACATGCACAAGGCCCTGGGTAGAACTCCCCAGTACACATACATACACACGCACACAGGCATGCACATGCACACACACACACACACACACACACACACACACACTATATATACACACACACACTATATAATATTATATATATTATATAATATATACATATGTATATATTATATATAATATATATGTATATATTATATATAATATATATAACATATGTATACATATATGTGTGTGTATGTGTGTGTATATATATATATACACACACACACATATATAATCAGTGATTGAGCACTTCCAATAAACATGGATGAGGCCCTGGCTACAACTCCCCAGTACACATACATACACACACATACACGCGCGCAGACACACATATATATAGTGTGTGTGCATATATATATATATATATATATATATATATGTTCCTTTTGTCTGTGTTATAGTGAATTCACAGAATCCAAGGAATAGGTTGCTAACATCTTTGGAGGAGTTATTATTTAATGCCCGTTACCCTGCTTTATTAAGTCTTATTTATAAACATACTTCAAATATTCCTTCAAATGTAATATTTTGACTGGTATGATTTTTGTATAAATGCTATAGTGTGAAGGTTAATACCAAAGTGTAATAACCCTTAGACAGAGATTGAATCTACTCATGTAACATAAATTTTCTATGCCAATTTGCTTGAACCCCTGTGATACTAATTTTTTTTCCTAAATATTTTTGAGTAGCCTCTTCTCATTCTGCATGCTGGATTTTCTTAACTTTAGCCACTTTCATGTGTTAGTACTGTGGGCCGTTAGAGGACTGATTTTACAAGAAAAAAAAAGATATGTTTTACACACAAACATTTTAAACAATATGCACAAATTTCATGTATTTATTGTTCTTACATTTTCACAGTTCTCCATGGAAGGAAATGGCCAGACCTGCTGAAGGTGTAATGACCCAGTAATGAACAGAACACATGAGCAAGTTATCATAGCATCAGAAGAACTGCTTTATATGCTGGAGCAGAACCGTCCAATAGAACTTTCTGTGATGATCTGAATGCCCTCCCCATGCTACTCAAATAGTAGTCTACTAGCCACTTGTAGCTGTTATACACTTTAAATTCAATTATTAAAACCAAAGAACCAAAAATTTAATTTAATTTTAACATATTTGAATTTAATTAGCCACATATGGCTTGTGGCTAGAGGCTGCTCTATTGGAGAGCAACATATTACAAGATAGAAATTCAGGTTCCTCCCCCTCTACCTTTTTATTGGTTAATTCCTCTGGCTTATGAGGTATTTTACCCTGCTTAAATTGCAGTGACTGGCAAAGCTTCAGTGTGTCACCATAAAGAGACTTGGGAGGCTGCATCAACTCATGCTAGTTATTCTCTTGACTATTTCCCAGTCTGCTAGTAAACTAACTAAAAAGCAACCATAACCCAGGTGGTGGCATAAACCTGTTAGTCTTAGAATTGGAACTACCATTTTTAGTCCGAATTTCTCTCTCATACACAAACAGAATTAAAACGTGGATTCATTTATACTTTGGAACGTCTTTTTAAATTCAAATTTTCTAAATTTATTTAAATACTTTTATTTTACAAAGTTTCTTAAGTAGAGGTTTCATGAGGAATGGGGTTATTTTTATTTCTGTTTTGATAATTGTTGTTGTTTTCTGTTTCACTGAGTTTACTGATAGAGCTGACTTATATGTTCCACAAAAATAAAATTGATAATGGAAGCATCAGCCAAATCTTAACTCTAGCCACCTTGCTATAAAGTTCAGCATGCATAATATGCCCTTTCAGAAGGTTCTTTATTCTGTGTGGAGTAATTCTGCTGTTCTAATAGATGTATGCATGATGAATCTCAGTGCATTACCCGCTTCTAAGAATGAATCATAGTAATGTTACCCTTCACTTCTCCCCAGCACTGAGATATACTAATTTTGGTCATGATATCATTGTATATGGTATTTGACAAACTTCAATAATTTAACGAGGTAATAATCCCACTCTAGGAAAGGAGCACTCATGAGAAAAAAAAATCAGTCTTGTATTAGTGCTACATTCAATGTATAAGAGCAAGTATAACTAATATAAGTCATCTTAAATATGTATGACATTATTTTGGTACTGTTATTCATGTCCCAAAACTTATTCTCCAGTCTGCATTTTTCTTTTCTTTTGAAAAGAATTAAAGTGACTGATCTGCCCTTTGAGAAAATAAGGAGGTATGCTACAAATATAGACAAGTCTGTCTTGGTATGTGGCTTCAAATTTCCTGGGGGTACTATCTTTCCTGATAAGATGAAATGAATTTCTGTACTTCATCCAATTCTTTGTTAACTTTCTGATTTCTCTCTCAATTACTCTGTACCTAGTGTGTTAATGGTCATGATGGGCATTATGGAAGATCATTTATAAGAATTTATGGTGAAAATACAAACGATATGGGGTGCTCAGATAATATAGGAAGAGAGTAACTTTTTTATTTTTTAACCTAACTTGCCTGGATTAAAGACATCTTATTGAATTGTCTCTGATCTGACTGGTATACGGAAAAAAAAGGCAGAATACAGGAAGAAGCATTGTTCAGGAATGGCAATAAAGGGAAATACATGATGATAGAAATATTCCTTTCATAATCTTTCCTTTCATAACTTCTTTGTTGCTCTATTGTTAAAAAGGAAACGAAAAGAAAATGGCTATAGAAAACCCAAATGAAAGTCATGTATTTCTGGATTCAAGATAATGACACCAAATGCTTTAGTATTTTGAATTTTATATCAAGGGTATTTCTGGAATTAAGGGTTATGGTAACATATTATTTGCAATAAAAAGTAGCCCAAATTAAAAGTTAGACTCAATACATTAAGATTACCAAAGAGATTTTCATTTTATCAAATATGCCCTCAGACACTTTTTGGTCATGGGTCTGAAACACTTTGCCACTACTCTACATAGACCACTACACAGACTTATTAAAACTTTTTTATTCACAGGACAGGTAAACTAGAATTGAGTAGAATATTATTTTTCTGAATCTTTATCCTATAATCTTGACTTGAGTTGAATTTATAGCAGTTTTGTAGAACATCAGTTATCCTATAGATATTATCCACTGTGAGTTACGATATCATAAATTAAATATATTAAATATATTATTAAATATATAAATTATTTTGAATCAAAAAATGGGCATTGCAACCCAGACTGGCCTGCTAATTGACAAATGACATTGAAAAATTTCCTCTTCACTTCTGAACTCAAATTAACCCTTCAAAAAAAGGTACAACATTTTCCACAATACTATGTAAGGCAGGGCCACTATTTTTTACCTTGACTTCCTGTACATTTTCTTATAATTCTTGTTATATACTCATAATTACCTATTATTAGTTGTATGGTTTCATTGGGCTCCTCCTCTGTATTTTGATTCAAGAAATGCAAAGAATTGTCTGTTTTGTTAACCTTTGATTTTCAAATCTCCTTAGCCTAACTCTGGCACAAGAATAGGCAGTAGATAAAAATATAGAAGGGATTATTACACACATGCTAATTACTATTAATTAAATATTAATTCATAACATATAATTTGTGTATAGTAAACTAAGGTATTGGACTGAATATTATTGTTGTTAGGTGTCCTCAATTTGGTATCAGACACATAGCAATCCTACCTACAACAAGCGAAACACTATTGTCAGTGCTTCTTAGCTGTTCTTAGGGTTTTCAATAGTGGATTGATTTTTTGGGGAGTGGGTTGCCGGGTCTGTCTCCCAAGCCTACAGCACCTGGTGTTCCCAGGTGGTCTCCCACCTAAGTACTAACCAGGCCCAACCCTGCTTAGCTTTCAAGATCTGACGGAATCAGATACCACAGGGCTATGGCTGTAGACTGACTATACTATCTTTAAATCCCTTTAAGTTAAAATTATTGTTATTAGGTGCTGTCTGGTTGGTGTCTGGTTCACAATGACCCTATATACAACAGGCAAACAGCAATGTTATTGCTTCTCAGCTATTCATAGGGTTTTCAATGATTGATAATTTTTTGGGAGTGGGCTGCTAGGTCCTTCTCCCAAGCCTACAGCACCTAGTGTTTCCAGGTAGTTTCACATCCAAGCACTAACCAGGGCCAATCCCGGATCCTGCTTGGTTTCAGAGATATGGTGGGATCAGACACCTCAGTGGTATGCCTGCAAGCACAGCTAAAAAATTATATAAATATAAAAGAGAAACGAAAAACACAAGGACTAATATGAAGTGTAACTAAGTTAAATTTTTGTATATTTCTCCTTAAAATCATCTTTTATGTTATATATATATATATATATATATATATATATATATGAATATATATAATACTCTTTAAAAGATGAATTGATGAATTTTAGTTAACTCTCATTACTATCTCCAAGAAGCTCATGAAGCTATAACCAAAGCTCTGTCATATGTCTATTAATTATATACTCTAATTTATGTATGGAAAAATATTTAGGAAGAAATATATTAATTCTTAACTGCCAGCCTTGAACACAAGCCAGTTGAGTGAAGCCAAATATCACACACTGTATTTTTCAGAAACATTTCTTAGGATACCATTTTCAGCTAAGAGCTGTGGTGCATTCCAGAGGCTTGGGAAACTAAGATAATTCATCATCAAAAAAGACATCTCAAGATCTATCCTGAAACACAATGCTGGCGGTGATGGAATAATATACACATGCCTACAAGGAAGGTCAGTTAATATGACTATTATTCAAATTTATGCACCCAACACTAAAGCCAAAAATGAAGAAAGAGAAGATTTCTACCAGCTTCTGAAATCTGAAATAGATCAAACATGCAATCACGACATACTGATAATTACTGGTAACTGGAATGCAAAAGTTGGACACAAAGATGAAGGCACAGTAGTTGGAAAATATGGCCTTGGTGACAGAAACTATGCTAGAGATCATATGATAGAATTTTGTCAGACCAATGACCTTTTCATTGCAAATACAATTTTTTTATGAACATAATCGGGAACCATACATGTGGACTTCACCAGATGGAACATACAGGAACCTAGCTGATTACATTTGTGGAAAGAGATGATGGAAAATCTCTATATCAAACAAGATATAAATAAGTATCAAACAAGATATAAATGTCTATCTTGTTCTCTATGTCAGAACAAGACCAGGTGCTTATTGTGGATCAGACCATCAATTTCTAATATGCAAATTCAAACTGAAACTGAAGAAAATTAGAACAAGTGTATGAGAGCCAAGGTATGACCTTAAGTATATCCCACCAGAGTTCAGAGACCACCTCAAGAACAGGTATAATGCATTAGACACAAATGATAGGTGACCAGACAAGTTGCAGCATGACATCAAAGATATCATTCTGACAATGTCATTTCCAAATGAGTCTAGGGCTAACTTGATGAACTACTTTTAGTTAGGTCAATACTTCATTCAAAGCTATGAAATATTTTTCTTGCTTCTACTTTCACATCTTTGTTCTTCATTTGCCTTGTCCTCTGGGTAACCCTTTGATATCCTTATCTTAACATAAACACAAAGTTTTTCTTGACCCAGTGATTTGAATAGAAAGGATCAAATTTTCCTTCATTTATTCAACCACAGTTTGTCATCTTTCCATCCATTTATGTTTTTTTTTCACTGTTTTTCCCATTACTGGTGGTACAGAAATAAACACAACAGAAAACTTTTCTCTTTTTTGAACTTCATGCTGTAGGAAAAACGGATAAATATATAAATGTGTAATAGGATGTCAAATAGTGCTAGATACTCTGATGACAAAGTCACTATAAAAGAAGAGCAACTGATGGAAGTGGGTGCTACTGTCGAATCCTCAGAAGAGGCCTTTCTGAAAAGATGAACTTGATGTGTAAAGAGATTAAAAAATAAGAGGAGTGTGTCTGAAGTAATTAAGAAAGGTGGCTAAAAATGATCTCTGAGAATCAGCCCAAACCACATCATCTTACATATCATAACATGCCTGTATCCTTTTATTTCATTCTTCAAAATTTGTGAATTGAACTCTTTGAAATCCTTCAAATCTCAATAAATAAAAGGGCACATAAAGAAATATATGTTTCATATGTGCACCTATCAGCACATTAGTTGTTTGGCAAATATTCGCCAAAGAAATGAATGTATTTCAGATAATAGCAAGGGATAGAAGTGAATCATATATTTTCTCTGCTGTTACAAAGGTAAAAAGCAACAGAAGTCTTTAAAAAATATAAGCAGAAAGCCTGAGAAGATGTTTGACTGAGAAAGTATTTGTGGGTTATTTCTAAATGCTAGATTGAATAATAGATATTCAAAGAAGAAATAAAAGGAATAATTTGTCTAATTGATAAGATAAAATATAAAGGAGAATGAAGTTATTTATTCAGGTAAAGATTGGTTACTTAACCATACATCAGAAATAAAGTGTTCTTTGATTTTGAGGTAATTAAGAGCTGGAAACAAATTTCTCCAAGTTTTGATTTTCAATGTTTCTGTAAAAATTTAGAAGGTAGTTCAGGAGAACATAAATTAGAAATAATAGAGGTCTTTAATTCTAGGAGTAATTAACAGGTTCTTAACGATTTCTGTTTTGGAATTACCTTGAGAATGAGTGCTATTTGATAATACAATAATATAGTATCAAGGTATGTAAATAAGTAAGACAAATTTCCCTCAAGAATGGAATAAGTAAGCATCATTGCGCTATTGAGAATTTCAGAAAAGACCTACTGGCTTTTCAATGTCCTATTCTTAAGAGCAAATTATTCATATTTAGACTGCTTCTTGAATAGGATGTGTGACGAGGTTTGAATTCAGTATGAGGCTCCCAGCAGAATTTCCTTAACAAACATCACAGCTGTTAGGAAATCTGTCACACTGACACTTGCTTTATGTGTTGTTTTATGAACATCTAACACCTTGCTTCTTTACCTCCAGTCATTCCTGAACATGAATATTTGGTGGACACTAATGAAATACGTTTTGATTTAGGAGAAGCCATATAATCTCTCCTGTTAGACTGCACAGTTCACAGTTCTAAATTATAAGGACTGGAAAATATGATTTAAACTAGACATAAAAATCTAGGATTTTGTCGTCTCCTGAAACAAGAATGAATTAATGCCATGAATAACTATATCAACAGTTTGTTAAATCTGGTATTTTTCAATTTTAATATACCAATGACACCAATATTTTACTAAATCTAAACAAAAAAGGAAATAATTAAGAAAATTATTTGTGGAGTAATGGGAAAGTACTCAGTTAAGAAACTTAAAACTGGGGCGGAGTCAAGATGGCGGACAGATAACACACACCTTCTGTTCCGGAGCAATAAGAAGCCTCAATTAGGGGTTTAAAAATCAAATTGAATAAATAGAAACAGATAATTTAGTTTGAGAGATAGAGAATGAAACTAGGCGTACACTGAAATCAAGGATTAGGCTTCAGAGGAGCTACACAGTGGCCAGCTGCGGGACCGCCGCCATTTCGCCATCACACAGGGAGCGGATAGAATCCCAGAGACTTGGAGGGGATTTTGCGCACACACACACACGGGCCCGGACCCAACACGGAGTGCAACCTTGGCAGCACACTCTCACCACGCCTGCGGGACACAGACTGCAGTTCCTAGGTGAGTCACCGTGAGGGGCACATGGACACCCTCCATAGCAGCCGCGGAGTGAACGGGGAAGCCGGTGCCAGTGATCCACGACTAGACCTGAGACGCGCCTCCCTCCCTTCTGTTGCGGTGGGTCAGGCCTATGGTCGCGAACTCCACAGAAATTTGGGCACACATATACCCGGATCCCAGACACATCAGAGGTGAGCCCAAATCACCCCACTGTGCTGTGGAGAGGTCTGGGGCTTGTGGAGGCGGCTAAGTCGCACCTGGCCGGGGAGCTCCTTTTCGGTGGAAACTGGCAGTGCAGCTCGCCGCTGGCGGAGAAGTTCCAAGCGAGACCACAGCACACGACAAAGCTGTGGGGACGAAATCTCTGATTTGGGGAATTGGCGCACAATCTACGTGGGACAGGGAGAACTTCAGGGAAGACCCCACAGGTTCCAATGCCTCTCGAACAGTACAGTAGTCACGGAGTGTTTTGTGGAACAGTCTCTTTGGGCACTCTGGGCCCCAATTAAATCCAGATTGTTATGAAGAGCTTGGCTATATGGACCCAATAAGACCGATGGTTACTGCGGATTGTGTGGAAATACTGCCACCCTGAGCTCTATTGGGAACATTGCACCTGCATTATCGAATCCACCTGGTTGAACTGGGTGTAATAATTAGTTCAGACTCCATCCTCAAGATAATATGTTTTTACTGTTAACAGGGTCTTGAGCCTGCTTCCTTTATGGAAGCTGGACTGACACTCTGTGGCCCCAGCCCATACATTTTTTGCTTTTTGAAATAGGCTCTTGTTGGGCTGCACAGATTTTGGGCTTGAAACCCTCCTGCCCCCATCCCGTAAGTCACAGGGATTCCAGGTGTCCTTCACTGCACCTGACTGCAAGAGTTGTTAATGGGGGAGAGTCTACGTGTAAGGTCTGGAATTTTATATTTTATTCTATATTTTCTCTTTTCTTTGTATTTTACTTTTTAAAAATTTTTATCTTAATTTTATTAGTACTATATTTTTTTTTCTTTTTCTTCTTTTCTTTCCTTCTATGGGGGTTTGAATTCAGGGCTCCGTGGCTGCTTGTCTGGTAGGTGCTGGACTGCCGCACTGCACCCCAGGACCCCATTTTTTTTCTTTTTGAGGCAGGGTCTAATTGGGTTGCACAGAAATCGGGCTTGTGCCCCTCCTACCTCCGACCCCCAAGCTGCTGGGATTGCAGGTGTGCACCACCGCACCCAACTACAAGTGTTTTTAATAGTGTTTGGGAGAGAGCATATGTGAGATTTGCCTCTTTTTTTTCCTTTCTTTCTTTTCTTTCTTTTTTTCTTTGTATTTTTCTCTTTTTCTTCCCTATTTTTCCTCCTTTCTTCCTTTACTCCCATCCCTTTTTCTACCCTCCTCCTCTATTTCTTAAGCTATATATGTTTCATTGTTCTAATAATTTATCCCTTAAATCTCAACCTTAATATTAACTTTGATAGTAATTTCTATTAACCTCTGTCCTCTACCTCCTCCTTCCACCTCTTCTATCACCAGATACCCCCCTTTTTCTCACCCGACAGAAGAGAAACGGAATCTATCGCCTCCCTAACCCTTACCCCCCCTGGAGTTGGACTGGTAGATTCTGTTTTCCAGACCCCGCTATGGGAAAATCAAATAAAATCACAAAAACCACAAGGGGGCAGGATGGAGCTGAAGGCTTCACAGATCATACAAACACAAACGACTTGCAATTACAAGAGATCTCTGAGTCGGAGTTCAGAGTCATGGTTATAAACATGCTAAGAGAAATAAAGACAAATACTACAAATACACTGGAGATAATTGAAAGAAAGGTTTCTAATTTGGAAGCTGCTCTGTCATCCCAGTTAGAAATGATTAAGAAAAATCAAGCCGCTTTGCTTGATACTCAATCCAAATTATCAGAATTGAACACAGCTAAAGAATCCTTCTCTTCAAGACTGGATGAATCAGAGCAAAGGATCTCTGAGGCAGAAGATGACATAAACGAGCTGAAACACAAGCAACTAGAAATGGAATCAATGATAAAAGTTTTTAAAAAAGATTTCCAAGAGAACTCTGATAGAGTGAAAAGAAGGAATATAAGAATCATGGGAATTCCTGAACAAGAAGAAAGAATCACTGGAGGCCTTCACAACCTAGTAAATGATATCCTCAAGGAAAATTTCCCAAAGATAGCAAAGGAAATGGATATATACACTGCTGAGACTTTCAGGACTCCCAGGAAGGCTGATTTAAATAGATCATCTTCAAGACGCATTGTAGCTCGATTGCTATCACTGGATACCAGAGACGCCATCCTGCAAGCAGCAAGACAGAAGTCCCTTATTACTTTAAAAAACAGCCAATAAAAATTACTGCAGACTTTTCCATATCAACACTGAAAGCTAGAAAGGAATGGTCACAGGTGATTTAAATACTAAGAAAAAACAATCTCCAGCCTAGACTAATATATCCAGCAAAATTATCGTTGATAATAGATGAGGAACATAAGACATTTAATGACATTGAAGCTTTTAAACGCTATGCAACAACCAAACCAGCACTGGAGAGGATAATAAATCAAATAACACAGAAGAGTCAAGACAACCGTACAACGGAAATCAAAGAACCAATTAACTGAGATGAGTCCAACACAAGAAAGGTCCAAAGCAAACATGAAGCATAAATCAGCAACAGGTAATGATTGGATAAATGACAATAAATGTTCCTCAATAATCTCTATTAATGTAAATGGTCTTAACTCATCAACTAAGAGACAGAGATTGGCTAATTGGATCAAAAAACACAAACCATCAATATGCATTATTCAAGAAACTCATCTAACCCACAAAGATGGGAATAAACTTAGAGTTAAGGGCTGGAAAAATGTATACCTAGCAGGGGGGGAACAAAAGAAAGCAGGTGTGGCAATTTTAATTTCACATAGATTAAATTTCACTCCAAAACTCATTAGAAGAGATAAGGATGGTCACTACATTTTAATACAAGGAACAATCGATCAAGAATCAATAACGCTCCTTAATATCTATGCCCCAAACATAGGAGCTCCTAGCTTTATAAGACAAACCTTATGGAATATAAAGAACCTTACTGGTCCAGAATCAATAATAATGGGGGACTTCAATAACCCACTTGTGTCAAGAGACAGATCATCAAAACAAAAAATCAACAGAGAAACGTCAAATCTAATCTCCACCCTAAACCAGCTGCATCTTACAGATATATACAGAATATTTCATCCACACGATGAGGAATACACATTCTTCTCAGCTCGACATGGTACGTTTTCTAAAATAGATCATATGCTAGTCCATAAGAACTCTCTCAACAAGTTCAAGAATATACAAATTATCCCCTGTTCCTTATCAGATCATAATAAGATAAAATTGGAGCTCAAGAGCATGAATAATCCCAGAAACTTTACAAACTCATGGAGACTGAATAATTCACTACTGAACGACACATGGATTGCTGATGAAATCAAATTGGAATTTTAAAAATTCCTACAATCAAATGATGATGAAAACACATCATACCAAAACATATGGGATACAGCAAAGGCAGTTTTAAGAGGGAAGTTCATAGCATTAAGTGCCTTCATCAATAAAATAAAAATGTGACAAATAAATGACCTATTGACACAGCTTAAGATGCTAGAAATCCAACAAAAAAACAACCCTAAATGGAACATACAGAGGGAAATTACAAAAATAAAGGGAGAAATATCTCAATTAGAATCTAAAGAGATAATTCAAAAAATTAATAAGACTAAGAGTTGGTTCTTTGAAAAGTTTAATAAAATAGACACCTCTCTGGCAAACCTCATCAAAAAGAAAAAGGAAAAATCTAACATAGTACGGATTATGAAAGACAACGAATCCATAACCACCGACTCCAACGAAATACACAAAATTGTCAGGGATTACTATGAGAGACTGTATTCCCAAAAATATGAAAATGCAGAAGAAATGGACAAATTTATTAACATGTATGACCTACCAAAACTATCCCCAGAAGACATAACTGACCTAAACAACCCCATTACCTATACAGAAATAGAGAAGGTAATTAAAAGTCTCCCAACAAAGAAGAGCCCAGGTCCTGATGGATTCACGACAGAATTCTACCAAAATTTTAAAGAAGAGATAATACCTGTCCTCCTCAAATTATTCCAAAGAATAGAAAAGGAGGGAACACTCCCAAATACATTTTATGAAGCTACAATCACCCTGATACCCAAACCAGGAAAAGATTCATCTAAGATAGAGAATTAAAGACCCATCTCCCTTATGAATCTAGATACAAAAATATTCAATAAAATTCTGTCAAACAGAATACAACAGCATACGAAAAAGATTATTCACCATAACCAAGTGGGATTTATTCCACAGATGCAAGGCTGGTTTAACATACGGAAATCAATTAATGTAATCCAACATATCAAGAAACTAACAAACAAAAACCACATGGTCATCTCAATTGATGCTGAAAAGGCCTTCGATAAAGTGCAACACCTTTTCATGATAAAAACACTGGAAAAAATAGGTATAACAGGAAAATACCTTAATTTCATAAAAGCCATTTATGACAAACCTACAGCCAACATTATATTAAATGGAGAAAAACTAAAACCATTTCCGCTTAGATCTGGAACAAGACAAGGA
This sequence comes from Pedetes capensis, assembly GCA_007922755.1. Lineage (NCBI taxonomy): Eukaryota > Metazoa > Chordata > Mammalia > Rodentia > Pedetidae > Pedetes > Pedetes capensis. The sequence goes on from VMDO01022212.1 coordinate 33,612, forward strand.
TGTCCTCTCTCTCCTATTCTATTCAACATAGTAATTGAAGTTCTGGCCAGGGCAATCAGACAAGAGAAAGAAGTCAAAGGGATACAGATTGGCAAGGAAGAGGTCACATTATCATTATTTGCAGATGATATGATTTTATACTTGAAAGACCCCAAAACCTCAATCAAAAAACTTCTGGATCTAATTAATTCCTTCAGCAAAGTTGCAGGCTACAAAATTAACATACAAAAATCAATAGCCTTTCTTTATACCAATTCCAAACAAGAAGAGAAGGAAATTTCAGGAAAGATGCCATTCATGATAACC
>VMDO01022213.1:0-33931 GCA_007922755.1 Pedetes capensis
ATCCAGTAGTTAACCAATAAATTACTTGACTGATTTTTGGAAAAATTATATATATTTGGCAAAAGTATATTTAAATCTCTATTTTACATTAAACAAAATACAACACAACAACAAAATATGTTAGGGAAAGATATAGGAAATATTTATTATACATAAGATGACTTAAATGGACATATTTTACTTTATGAAATCTTTACCTTTTAAAATAACTACCATAAAGTTTAAATATTCAAAACTAACCAAGGTAAAATTTACAACTTCAAAAAATAATTAATGCACAGTATGTCTTATAATAATAAAAAAGTAAAATATATTAAATGCACATATAACTCATTAGAATAATGGCCCAAGTATATTAGATATTTCACAGTGAGAAATAGAAATAGATTGCAGATTTATGAAAGGATGTTAACATTACTATTAACCAAGAAAGTGAGAATTAAAAACAAAATGAAAAAAGTGTTGCTCATCTTGTCAGTAATTAAAAATTCATGATATGCCATTTTAGGAGAGCCTTAAATATCCTCTCTGATTGAGTCTATTCCCCAGATTTGTAATTTCATTAGACCCTTGCAATATAATCTCTTACCCACATTTTCACTTTTTGTGGTTTTCAATTATCTATATTCAACCATGGCCTGCAGTGGTAGCCCTGTGGCATCCGATCCCGTCAGATCTCGGAAGCTAAGCAGGGTCTGGCCTGGTTAGTACCTGGATGGGAGACCACCTGGGAACACCAGAAGCTGTAGGCTTGGGAGAAGGACCTGGCAACCCCCTCCCAAATATCAATCTGCCATTGAAAACCCTATGAACCGCAGAGAAGCACTGACAATAGTGTTTCCCCTGTTGTACTGAGGGTCGCTATGAGTCGGATACCGACTTGACGGCACCTAACAACAACAACATATTCAACCATGGTCCAAAATGTTAAATTGAAATTTCTAGAATAAACAATTCATAATTTTTAAATTGTGCCCTCTTCTGAGAAGTGTGATAAAATTTTCACCTTTCCAATCCATTCTACATAGGACCTTAATCAGTCCTTTTTTCAATGTATTCATGCTGTGGATGGTGCCTGCTTCTTTATCATTTAGCAGCCATCGTGATTATCAGATTGATTGCTTTAGTATTGCAGGGCTTGGGTTCATGTAAACCTTACAGAGTAGTATAAGGCTATAAACTGAATTCATTTCACTTCATCTCATCACAAAGGCATTGGATCATCTCATACTATCAAAAGAAGAAAAAATGTGAGTATACCGCAATAAAGTATTTTGAGAGAGAGAGAGAGAGAGAGAGAGAGAGAGAGAGAAAGAAGGAGGTGGAAGAGGAGGAGGAGGAGGAGGAGAGGCCTCATTCATATAACTTATACTTCAGTATACTGTTATAATTGTTCTATCATTTACTTACTTATTTATTTATTTATTTAGCAGTATTGGGGGCTAAACCCAAGGCCTTGTGCATACTTTGCAAAAACTCCACCACTGAGCCCCATTTTTATTTATTTTATGTTGTGACATGATCTTGCTGGAGTTACAGGTGTGTGTCACTGCATCCAGACTAATTGTTCTATTTTATTATTACATGTTGTTTTTGACATCTATTACCATGCCCAGTTTATAAATTAAACTTTATCATAGGCATGTATGTGTAGGAAAAAAAACCTAGTATATGTAGGGTTCAGTACTACATATGGTTTCAGGTGTTCATGAGAGGTCTTGGAACATACACTCTACAGATAAAAGAGGACTATTGTAACATAATTAATTAATAGCTATCTTCTCCTCTGCATAATTATCAGGGCTAAACATGTCTGGACTATAGAAACTATGCACTAAATATATTTGAATACATTTAAAAAGCTGTTGATGAGAGTATAAGAAAATTCAGTCTAAACCAGACGTGGTGGCGCACGCCTATAATCCCAGTGGCGCGGGAGGCAGAGGCAGGAGGATCACAGGTCTGAGACCAGAGGCAGTCTGCGTAACTTAGTGAGACTCTGTCTCAAAAAGTTAAAAAAATGGGCTGAGGGTGCAGCTCAGTGGTCCAGCACTTGCAGAGCATGCAGGCGCGAGGCCCTGGGTTCATCCCCAAGTTCCGCAAATAAAAACAAAAAAGAAAAAGAAAATTCATTCTGTCATAAAATCTTACCTGGAAAAAAATTATTACAATCTTTTCAACAAATGAATTGGGAAATGTTTGTCAAAATGATAATGAATAAACCATTGGCCAAGCAATTAGATTTCTTTAATAAGTAGTCTTTAGAAATGCTATTAAATGGACACAAATAAGTGCCAGGTCACATGAAAACCCCAAAATCATTTATAATATGTGAAGAAAAAATCATAAGTGATGTAACTGTTTATCATTATGGCAGCAATTAAATAAGTAAATAGCATTTCCACAATTTTGAAATATTTTTAGTAGCTAGAAATAACTTAGATATAAATATTATAACCTGGAAAGCTCTTCAAGATTTACTGTTAACTCTTACACAGCAAAGAAAACAAGAAAAGAAGAAAAGAGCACAGGAGAAAAAATATATTCACATTTATATAAAGCCAATGCCAAAATAAGTTATTTCCCTATTTATATGCCAATTAATGTTCAAAAAGAAAGTGAATACGTCGGTGAATTAGACCAAAATGGTGTCACGGTCACCTGCTGCAACGTCTTTCTCCATTCTCAATTCTCTAGAAGTAGAAGAAAAATAGAAATAGAAGGAAAATAGAAATGCTTACTGATTCAAGAGAACATTTACATCAATCCTATGTTGATTGGAAAGTAGAAATGGGTTGAAGAATGCAACTTCCAGTCTGGATGACATCTAACTATTAAATGGTTTCAGTGATTTGACAACTGAAATAAATGAATGCTAAATCACCCTGAAATACAAAATAAGCATTTCCACTAGATGACAAGTGATCTGTAGCTTTCAAAAGATGGGGAACATATGCCAAAATACTGCAGAAGGATATCACAGGAAAAACTGCATGCAACTTTCAAACAAATATTTGGAAGTGAATACTAAGAACTGATAGAGTGCATAGTGGAGTTAAGCCAGGGGTGTCAAACTCTTCCTGCTAACTCATACAATGTAGGAAACAGGTGCAGACTCCACTTCCTCCATCAAATACATAAGCAAATGTCAGGACGTGCTCTTGAGCCAGCGCAACAGAATGGTTAGGTTTGATGTTCTCATGCTCAGAGTGCTACCATTGGCCAGGAAGAAGTTTTGCACCTCTCCCCCAGCCATAGAGATGGAGTTAGTACTCAGAGAAGTTTAATTGCAAATTAAAAAATGAACACTGTTATGGTTTAAGTCTAAAATGTCCCCCAAAGGTTGTATATTTGGATATTGGTCTTTCCTGTTGGTGGTACTGCTGGTGAAGGTCATGGACCTTTGGGAAACAAGACTCAGCTTTGTAGAAGTGGTCAATGAGGGCAGGGTGTTGGAGGGTTTTATCCAGACCAATGGCTCCAATCTCTCTGTTTCCTGATCATGAGAATTTGAGGTTCTTTGCTAGGGATCCTGCTACTTGCTGCTGCCACACCACCCCAACATCTTTATGGACTGATCCTCTAACCCTGAGACCCCAATGAATATTTCCTCCCATAGGATTGCTTTGGGGAGTTTCTCTACCACAGAAACAGATCACCTGACTGATACAAACATGTACCTGAATGCCAATAATGAATTTTGACCAATGTGTTGAAGCATTTGCATGGGAAAAGGACACTCTTTTCAACAAATGGTAATGTAACAATTAGATATTCATATACAAAAAGTGAACCCAAAGTAGAAGACTGAACTAAATGAAAAATCTAACATGACAATGTTTCTAGAATACATAGGGAAGACTTTTGTGACCTTGAGTTAGGCAATACACAATCATACAATGAGATAAAAATGAATAGACTTCATCAAAGTTCAGACCCTCAATTCTTCAAAAGACATAGTAGAGAGAGCAACTGTGGAAAATAATTGCAAATCAAATATCTGAAAAAAAAAAGCCTTGGATTCAGAATATATTTTTTATTAAAACTTGCAAAATTCAATAATATAAAACAAACAACTCAAGTTTAAAAATAAAAAATTTGGATAAAATTGGGACAAAATTTGGACAAAAACCAAACAAGATATATAGATTTCAAATTAGTATTTGAAAATGTGTCAACATCATTAGTTATTATTAAAAAATTAATAAAATTATAGTCAGTTGTCTCTATGTACTTATTAGAATGGATAAAATTTAAGAGCTACCAAATCAAAGGTTGGCAAGGATAGAAAACTTAAATTCTCACATAATGCAGGCAGAAAAGTGAAGTTGGAAAGTCACTTAGGAAATCAGCATGGAAGTTTTCTTAAAAGTTAAGTTGTCCAGTCATGCCAGTCCTAGCCCATTTCTGTTCTAGTATTCACCTAAGAGTAATAAAAACATATGTTTGCATTATTTGCAGTGCTAAGGACAAAACCCAGGGCTTGGTGTGTGCTAGGCAAGTGCTCTACCACTGAGCTACATGCCTAGGCCCCAATTATTGTTATTTTTGGCACAAATTTTTGTAGCAGCTTCATTTGGAATAGTCTCCACACTAAAACCAAATATATTTCAACAAATTAATGCACAATAAAATATTGTGTATCTATGAAAAGAAATGCTACTGAACAATAAAAACAAGTGAATTATTGATAAAGACATAATCATAGATAGATCACAAATTAATTACCAAGTGAAAGAAACAAGAAGAAAAATAATACATAGTGTATCATTCTATTACACAAAAGTCTAGAAGATGCAAATTAATCTACAATGACAGCAAATCAGTTGTTGCTTTGGGATCCCAGGCAGAGAGAGGTTGTCCAGTGATGTATAAAATAAGAAATGAAGATAGGGTTGCAGCTCAGTGGTGGAGTGTGTGTTTAGCATGAGTTAGGCCCTCAGTTCCATCCTCAGCATAAAAAATACATAAAAATAAAAATAAAAAAGGAAATCAATAAAATATCAGGGCTGAAAGATTATCTTGATTATAATAATGCTTCCTTAAATATATATATGTATATATATACATATCAACTTACCAAATTTTATACTTTAAATATATTTGATTAATTTTATGTAAATTAAAAGTTTTAACTGAAAATTTATATCAAAGTTTTTGAAGATACAAGTATGCATTTCTCCCAAATTAATCTTTAGATCAACACTACCATTTAAAATTTCAGCAGGCTTTTCATACTAAATGTCAGTTCATTCAAAATTTAAATGGAATTCAGAAGGGATTTTTTTATAGAATAGCCAATCATGAAAAACGAAAATGAACTTGGTCAAGGCTTTCTACAGTGCTATAGCAAAAACGTACAATGATATAGAATATCATTCAATAAGGCAAAGCAGAGTCAGAAACAGGCCAAAACTTTTATGATTAATTCATTTTTAACAAGATGGCTGAGGGAAAAAAGGAGGGAAATTGTCGTTTAAAAGATTTTTTTCTGAAATAACAGGATATTCATATGGAAAAATATGTTTAAATCATGATTCCTTTATTACATCATACCCCCAGGTTAATTTGAAGTGGATAGTATAACTAAACATTAAAAGTAAACTCATAAACTTTCTCTAAAAATGAGAGGAAAATAAGGTCAGGTGCTATGGCACGCACCCTGTAATCCCAGAGACTTGGGAAGCAGAGACAGGAGGATTGCTAGTTCAAGAATAGAGGCAGCCTACATAATTTAGCTCAGTTGACAGAGCGCTGCGCTGTAGTCTCTGAGGTCCCGAGTTCAATTCCCAGCACCGCAAAAATGGGAGAAGGACCTGGCAATCCACTCCCAAGGCAATTCTGAAACAGTCAGCCATTGGAAACCCTATGAGGGTCGCTATGAGTCAGATACTGACTCGACGGCACCTAACAACAACAACAACAACAACATAATTTAGCAACACCGTGTCTCAAAGTAAAAAGTAAAAAATGAGGTGGAGTGCAGCTCTGTGGTAGAATGCTTGCAAAGCATGTGTGAGTCCCTGGGTTTTACCCTGAGTACTGAAAATTGAGGGGGAGGGAGAGAAAGAAAGAGAGAGGGAAGGAATTTTAGAGGTTTAAATAGGCAAACATTTTGTCTTTAGATACAGAAATCACTAAACAAAAACAAAAATTCACAATATAGACTTCACCAATATTAAGTACATATTCTGTTAAAAGTACTTCAGTCAAAAAATGAAAAGTTAAATAAACAACAAACTAGGAGAATTTCTCTACAACACATATATCTGACAAAAGTCTAGGATGCAGAATGTATGGTGAATCCTATAAAGGCAATGATAAAGAGAAAACAATCCAATAAAAAACAGCAAGATATAATAACAGAAATTTCACAAGAAAACATCCAATGGAAGGTACAGGCCTGCAGCCAGAACACTGTGGCGTCCAATCCTGTCAGATCTTAGAAGCTAAGCAGAGTCAGGCCTGGTTATTACTTGGATGGGAGATCCCCTGGGAACACCAGATGCTGTAGGCTTGGGAGAAGGACTCAGCAACCTACTCCCAAAAAACAATCAGCCACTGAAAACCCTATGAATAGCAGAGAAGCACTGACATAGTGACAAGCATGGCATAGTGTTGAAGAGTATTTCATCTGGTGTACATAGGGTTACTATGAGTGGGACCTGACTTGACAGCACCTAACAACAAACAACCTGCTTCAACTATGAAAACAAGAGAACAAAATTATTTTACATTGCATTCATTTACCCTATTTTAAGAATAATTCAGAAGGTATTCTAAAATTTTTAAAAATTTAAGAAAATGAACACATGGAATTCCTGGATAAAAATTACCTTTATGAATTTTTAATTTTAAGAATCATCTTAGAGAAAAGAATAGAAACATTTATTTTTAGCAAACAGAATATATGTGTCATAGACCTTGGTTTAATAACAGTATACATATTCATACTTGGAATGCTGGGAGAGCTGGACGGGAATAGGAAGAAAAGTATGATACTGTTTTTATCAGCATGGAGTCAGGGAATACTGACTCGAGTTGATGTATAGTACTAGGAAATATTTAAATACATTTGATAACCGTTAGAAATAAATATATATAAAGCTAACAAAAATTAAGAGATGAAATTTAAGATAGTCAAAGGAAAATATGATTTTTATACCTAATTTGTACTTAGCAGAGTCTATACCTATATTTGTAGTAAGTAAGTAGTGGAATGCAGGTGTCAGTGAAATATTTTAAATTGTGTCTTTATCAAAAATAAAAGGAAAGATAACAGAGGTAAAGACATATGCAAAGAAAACATTTCTTGTTTATCTTTTCCCCTTCCATAATACTTTAATGTGTTTAATTTTTTTTGTTTGGTTGAGTTAATTGCTTCTTTGAATCTTTTAATTTAGGCTAACTCAAAATCATGGTCCAGCTTTATCATCCCTGGGTAGATAATCAAAGAAATCAAAGACAGCATACAATAGAGATACCTGTACACCCTGTGTGTGGTGGCACTATTTACAATAGCCAAGTTATGGAAGCAGCCTAAGCATCAGTGGACAAATTTGGGTAAAGAAAATGTGGTATATATACACAATGGTGTGTTATTCAGCCATAAAGTAGAATGAAATCATGTCACTCATAGGAAAATGGAACTGGAGATCACAGACAGGACCCCAGTAGGGAAAGATAATGGACTGAAGAAAAGGGGGAGGGGACAAGAAGAAAGGGTAATGGGAGAAAAGAGAAAAAATCATGTATATTGTACTTACGGCAAAATCAGGATGTATATATATACATAGATATACTCATAAAAAAGACAGGCAAATAGAAATGAGACCATTGGTGGGGAGGGAGGGAGTTGGGGAGGAGGGTAATGAGAAGGTTAAAGGGAAGTCAATGTGAGCAATGTACAATGAAATGCGTGTATGGAAATGTCTTAATGAGACCTGCTAAGATGTACATTAAACATTACTAATTGAAAAGAGAAAAGGAGACAAACATTGCATGTTTTCTCATATGTGGAAACAAGGGGAAAAATGCATGAAATTAGATGAGGGACTATTAGAGAAGAGGAAGAGGACCAATGGGAGAGGACAAGGGGATAAAAAAAGGGAGCAGGGGTGGTTAATATGATTGAAGGACATTAGATCCGTGTTTGAAAATTTCCCAGTGAAACCATTTCTTTGTGTAATTAATATATGCTAAAAAACAAAGCCTGCAGCTATAGCCCTGTGGCATCAGATCCTGTCAGATCTTGGAAGCTAAGCAGGATTGGGCCTGGTTAGTACTGAGATGGGAGACCGTCTGGGAACACCAGGTGCTATAGGCTTGGGAGAAGGACCCAGCAACCCACTCCCAAAAAACAATCACCTGTTGAAAACCCTATTAACAGCAGAGAAGCACTGACAAGAGTGTTCCGCCTGTTGTAGGTAGGGTGGCTATGAGTGGGATACTGACTCGATGGCCCCTAACAACAATAAAAAGCCAAAACCAAAACCAAACAAAATATGGTGATGACCTTTGCAATGGTGGTGAAGGCTTTTAGAAGAGACAACAGCAGACATTCTGACCATATGGGAATATCTTAACCCCAGATTACCAACTAGCTAAAAGAATTCACTCTGGGGTCAGATAACCTGGGTTTATTACGACTCCTCCACTTAAAAGCTGTGTGAACAATGTGCAGTTATTTAGAAATTTTTTATTGGAAATTTTTAATGTACACCTTAGTGATTCATTCTGACATGCTTTTCATTGTGACATTTCTATATATGCATTTTGATGTACATTATTCATGTAGATTCCCCCCTCTTGTATACTTCTCCCCACCACACTCTCCCCATCAAAGACCTCTCTATCATTTACTTGTTAATATTTTTCTATATGGCCTTGGGTTCCAGTTCTGTTTAAGATAGAAACTTTTCCTGCAGTGAACTTTGTTTTTATCTTGTCAGAACAATTGCATGCATTTTCTAGACCATTTATAATAACATTCTTTGCTTTTTTTTCCTTTTATTGTGATCCGACCTTTGAATAGGATTTTTCCTTCTTATAATTTTGATTCAGCTCCCACATATGAGTGAGAACATGTGGTGTTTCTTTTATGAGCTTGTGTTCATTCACTTAAAATAATTTTCTCTAATTCCATCCATTTTGCTGAAAATGTCCTTATTTCATTTTTCTTGATTGCTGAGTAGTATTCCATTGTGTATATGTACCATAGTTTTTTAATCCATTCTTCTGTTGAAGGGCACTTTGGTTGATTCCATATCCTTGCAATTATGAAAAGTCCTACATTGACCATGGAGGTGTAGGTGTCTGTGAGGTATGAGGACCCATCTCCCTTTGGGTAAATTCCCAATAGTGTTATACCTGGGTCATAAGGTAGATCAATTTTCAGTTTTTTAAGATACCTCCATATTGATTTCCACAGTGGTTGGACCAATTTACAGCTCCACCAACAATGTAAGAGTGTTCCCTTTTCCCTGCAACTTCACCAGCATTTGTTGTTATTTGTTTTATTGATCTTGGCCATTCTTACTGGTATAAGGTGAAATCTCAGAGTTGTTTTAATTTGGATTTCCCTAATGGCTAGGGATATTAAGCATTTTTATATGTGTTTATGGCTTTATGAACTTCCTCATTTGAGAACTGACTACTCAGTTCCTTTGTCCATTTGTGTATTGGGTTATTTGATTTTGGGGGAGTTTTTTTCTTAAGTTCTTTACAAATTATAGTAATTAGACCTTTGTCTGATGTATAAAATATGAAGAATTTTTCCCATTCCATGGGGTTTTCCTTGACTCTGTTAATTGTTTCTTTTGCTGTGCAGAATGTTTTTAATTTCATGTAATCCCATTTATCTATTCTTGTTGCCATTTCTTAAGCAATTGGAGTCCCATTAAAGAAATACTTTCCTATGCCTATATGATGGAGTGTATTGTCTATCTTGTCTTCTATAACTTTTAAAGTTTCTGGTTTTATATTGAGATCTTTTATCCATTTTGAGTTAACTCTCATGTATATTGAGAGATGCATGTAAGTTTTCATTTTTCTGAGTGGATGACCATGTTTCCCAGCACCATTTATTGAAAAGGCTGTCCCTTTTCCAGTTTATTTGCTTTGATCCTTTGTTGAAAATCAGGTGGCTATAGCTGTGTTGAGGTATTTCTGGGTCTTCTATTCTGTTCCAGATGTCTTTGGGCCTATTTTTGTGCCAGTACCAAATTGTTTTTGCTACCACTGCCCTATTGTATCGCTTGAAGTCAGGGATTGTGATTCCACCTGCATTAGTTTTGCAGCTTAACAGTGTTTTGGCTATACTTGGTCTTTTGTGGTTCCATATGAATTTTTGGATCATTTTTTCTATTAATGTAAAGTCAGTCAGTGGAATTTTAATGGGTATTGCATTAACTCTATAGATTGCTTTTGGTAGGATAGTCATTTTTACTAAATTAATTCTCTCTATCTAGGAGCAGGGAAGGTCCTTCCATTTTTCAGTGTCTTCTGCTCTTTCTTTCTTTAATGTTTTGAAATTTTCCTTGTAGAGATCTGAAGGGTCTTTGGTTAGGTTGATTCCAAGGTATTTAATTTTCTGGTGGGCTATCATGAATGGTAGTCTTCCTGAAATTTCTTTCTCTTCCTGTTTGCAATTGGTGTAAAGTAAAGCTATTGTGTTTGTGTGTTAATTTTGTAGCCTGTGAATTTGCTGAACGAGTTAATTAGATCCAGAAGTTTTCTGGGTGAGGTTTTGGGGTCTTTCAGGTATAAGATCATATCATCTGCAAATAAGGATAATTTGACCTCTTCCTTGCCAATCTGTATCCCTTTGATTTCTTTCTCTTGTCTGATTGCCTTGGCCAGGGCGTCAATTTCTATGTTAAATAGAATAGGAGAGAGAGGACATCCTTGTCTTGTTCCAAATCTAAGAAGAAATGGTTTCAGTTTTTCTCCATTTAATAAAATATTGGTTGTAGGTTTGTCATAAATGGCTTTTATGATATTAATTTATTTGCCTGTTATACCTATCTCCTCCAGCTTTTTTATCATGAAAAGGTGTTGTACTTTATCGAAGGCCTTTTCAGCATCAATTGAGGTGTTTTTGTTTGCCAGTATCTTGATATGCTGGATTGCATTAATTGATTTCTGTATGTTGAGCCAGGCTTGCATCTGTGGTTTAAATGTCACTTGGTCATGGTGAATAATATTTTTCATATGCTGCTGGATTCCATTTTCCAGAATTATATTAAATATTTTTGCATCTAGATTCATAAGGGAGATGGGTCTATAATTCTCTATCTTTGATAAATCTTTTCCTGGTTTAGGTATCAGGGTGATGGTAGTTTCAAAATGAATTTGGGAGTGTTCCCTCCTTTTCTATTTTTTGGAATAATTTGAGGAAGACTAGTATTATATCTTCTTTTAAAATTTGGTAAAATTCTGCTGTGAATCCATGAGGACCTGGGCTGTTTTTTGTTGGGAGAGTTTTAATTACATTTTCTATTTCTGTATATGTAATGGGCTTATTTAAGTCATTTGTGTCTTCTGGGTTTAACTTTGGTAGGTCATACATGTTAATAAATTTGTCCATTTCGTCTGCATTTTCATATTTTTGGGAATATAGTCTCTCATAGTAATTCCTGACAATTTTCTGTATTTCATTGAAGTCGGTGGTTATGGACCCGTTGTCTTTCATAATCCGTACTATGTTAGATTTTTCCTTTTTCTTTTTGATGAGGTTGGCAGAGGGGTGTCCATTTTATTAATCTTTTCAAAGAACCAGCTCTTAGTATTATTAATTTTTTGAATTATCTCTTTGGATTCTAATTGAGATATTTCTCCCTTTATTTTTGTAATTTCCTTTTGGGTGTTCCTTTTAGGATTGATTTGTTGTTGAATTTCTAGTGTCATAAGGTGCATCATTAGGTCATTTATTTGGCTCTTCTCCACCTTAATTGATGAAGGCACTTAATGCTATAACCTTCCTTCTTAAAACTGCCTTTGCTCTATCCCATATGTTTTGGTAGAATGTGTTTTCATCATCATTTGATTGTAGGAATTTTTAAAATTCCAGTTTGATTTCATCAACAATCCATGGGTCATTCAGCATTGTATTATTCAGTCTCCATGAGTTTGTAAAGTTTCTTGCTCTTGAGCTCCAATTTTATCCCATTATGATCTGATAATGAACAGGAGATAATTTCTACTTTTTTGTATTTGTTGAGGGAGTTCTTATGAACTAGCATATGATCTATCTTAGAAAATGGACCATGTCGAGCTGAGAGGAATGTGTATTCCTCATCATGTGGATGAAATATTCTGTATATATCTGTGAGAGCCAACTGGTTTAGGGTGGAGATTAGATTTGACGTTTCTCTGTTGATTTTTCGTTTTGATGACCTGTCTCTTGACACAAGTGGGGTATTGAAGTCCCCCATTATTATTGATTCTGGTCCAATAAAGTTCTTTATATTGCATAAAGTTTGTCTTATAAAGCTAGGTGCCCCTATGTTTGGGGAATAAATATTAAGGAGCGTTATTGATTCTTGATCAATTGTTCCTTGTATTAAAATGTAGTTTCCTCCTTTGTCTCTTCTAGTTAGTTGTGGAATGAAATTTAATCTATCTGAAATTAGAATTGCAACACCTGCTTTCTTTTGTTCCCCCCTTCTAGGTATACATTTTTCCAGCTCTTAACTCTCAGTTTATTCCAGTCTTTGTGAGTTAGATGAGTTTCTTAAATACCACATATTGATGGTTTATGCTTTTTAATCAATTAGCCATTCTCTGTCTCTTAATTGGTGAGTTTAGACCATTTACACTAATAGTGATTATTGAGTAGCATTTATTGTTATATATCCAATCATTACCTATTACTGGTTTATAGATCATGTTTGCTTTCCTCCTTTCCTGGGTTGCACTCATTTCAGCTAACCAGTTCTTTGATTTCCTTTATAGGATTGTCTTATCTCTCCTGGATGTGGCAATTGATTTAAAATCCTCTCCAGGGCTAGTTTGGTGGTTGCATATCATTTAAATGCTTCAATGTCATTAAATGTCTTATACTCCTCATCTGTTATCAAAGACAATTTTGCTGGATATATTAGTCTTGGTTGGAGGTTGTTTTTTTTAGGATTTGAATCACCTGTGCCCATTCCTTTCTAGTTTTCAATGTTGATATGGAGAAATCTGCAGTAATTTTAATTATTGTTGTTGTTGTTACATGCCATCAAGTCGGTATCCAACTCATAGCCACCCACATAGGGTTTTCAATGGCTGGCTGTTTCGGGATTGCCTTGGGAGTGGGTTGGCAGGCCCTTCTCCCATTTTTGTGGTGCTGGGAGTTGAACTTGGGACCTCAGAGACTGCAGCGCAGCACTCTACCAACTGAGCTAAATCCCAGCCCAATTTTAATGTTTTGCTTTATAAGTAATAAGGGGTTTCTGTCTTGTGGCTTGCAGGATAGCTTCCCTGGTCTCTAATGACAGCATGTGAGCTATGATGTGTCTTGAGGATGATCTACTTAAGTCAGCTTTCAAGGAGTCCTGAATGTCTCAGTGGTGTATATAGCCATATCCTATACTATCTTTGGGAAGTTTTCCTTGAGAATATCATATACTAGATTTTGAAGTCCTCCAGTGGATTGTCTCCTTCAGGGATGACCTGAGTTCTTAAGTTTCATTTTTCATTCTATCTGAGTTCTCCTGGAAATCTTTTTAAAATACCTTTATCATTGATTCCATTTCTGACTGTTTGTATTTAAGTTCATTAATGGCACCTTCAGAGTCAGAAATCCTCAGCTCAGATTCATCCAGTCTCGATGAAAAGAATTCTTTAGCTGAACTCAATTCAGTTATCTTTGTTTGCATTTCAATGAGAGTTGCTTTGTTCTTCCTTATCATTTCTAACTGGGATGATAGAACAGACTCCAAGTGAGATACCTTCTTTTCAAGGATGTCAAGGGTGCTTGTAGTATTTGTTTTAATTTCTCTTAGCATGTTTATAACCATGACTCTGAATTCCAAATCAGAGATCTCTAAGAGTTGAGAGTCCTTGGAGTGATTTGTTGGGGGGCTTTGGTCTGTGGGGCTTCAGATCCATCCTGCCACTTTGTGCTTTTTGTAGGTTTACTTTGTTTGCCCATAATATGGTCTGGGAAACAGAATTCATCTCTCCTGAGTGTGCAGAAATGTCCCTCTGTTATTCCTTTGAGATTGTGTGGTACTGAATCTCTGGTGTTTATTTGAGCTTGTAAGCTGGGTAGTTTCTTGCCTTTTTGGTCTGTGTGGTTCTCACTCTAGTCCACCAGCCCAACTCCAAAGGGGCTAGGGGCTAGGGAGGCGATAGATTCTGTTTCTCTTCTGTGGGGTGAGAAAGGGAAAGATCTGGTGACAGAAGAGGGGGAAAGGGCAGCTAGAGGACAGAGGCTAATAGAAATTACTACCAAAATTTAAATTAAGGTTAATACTTAAGGGTAAAATAATTAAAACAAAGACATATATATATATATATATATATATATATATATATAAAACATAAGAAAAAGAGAAGGAGACTAGAAAAAGGGAAGAGACTAAAAGATGAAGGAAGAAAATAGAAAAGAAAAAAACTCATGCATACACACTCCCACAAACACATAAATACACCTATAGCCAGGTGTAGTGTTGCACGCCTGCAATCCCAGAGGCCGGAGGATTGCAAGCACAAAACCAGAGGCATTCTGTGTAACCCAGGGAGACCCTGTCTCAAAAAGTAAAAAATATGGGCTGGGGGTGCAGCACGGCGGTCTAGCACTTACAAAGCAAGCAGGCACAGACCCTGGGTTCAAACCCCCACACCAAAAAAAAAAAAAAAAGCCCTTTTATGTTTTTACAGGTGGAATCTGAACTCTGGATACCCTGTTCCACCAGGTGAAGTCAATGCTGCAGGAAGTAGTGCACCCTATAGAACTCAGGGTAGCAGTATTTTCACACAATCTGCAGAAGCAGTCTGGCTTAGTGTATAGACCATTTGCCGAATCTATGAAGTGGATATGGTGGGCAGCCCCAATGTCCTGGGTTAAGTGGGACACTGAGTGCCTATAGAGTCTGTTCCATGAAGTAGTCTGTGTCTATTGTATTGTTCAAGAGGCATTGCAACTTGTGGGGTCCTTCCTGAATTTCTCCCTGTCCCACATAGTTCAGGCGCCAATTCCCCAAATCAGAGATTTCCACCCCAAAGCCTACCGCATGGAGGGAATATGGCTGCTATCGTGGATTTTTTATTGCAGGGATTTCTGCTAACTTGGGAGTCCACTTGGGAGGACCATATCCTCTTGTGGGTGGGATGATATCCAACCACCCCGGAGGGAATCTGCAGCAGGTCTGTCCATGCACTGCATTAGCGCTCAAAAAGGAGCACTCTGTCCATGTGGGGCTCAGTCTCCTCCGCAGGCCCCAGCCTACTCCACTGTGCAGTGGGATGACTTAGGATCACCTCTGATGTGTCTGGGATCTGGGTGTATGTGTGCCCATATGTCTGTGGAGATTGCCTCTGCACCACTGTCCTGCCACAACAGGAGGGAGGGAGCTGTGTCTCAGCTCTGGACGTGCACCGCTAGCACTGATTTCCCAGTTCCCTCTGCAATCACTCCCCATACACTCACATACCCACTCCTGTGGATCTGATCCCTATTTTCTTGCATGAGGGTCCTACAACAGCCCAGCATTTTAGGCTGTGGGACATGTGCAGCTAGGGATGGCGATTCTGTGTGCCACCTCAAACTGACTCACCCGAAACTTGTTGTGTCCAGTGGGCAGGGTGACAGTGTGATGTCAAGGTTGCCCTCTGTGTTGGGTCCGGCCCCCGTGGATGTGTGTGCGAAGTCCCCGCCGAGTCTCCTGGATTCTATCTGCCATCTGCATGATGGCAAAATGGCAGAATGGTGGTCCAGCTACTGTCCTCTGTGTAGCTCCTCCGAAGCCAAATACTCAATTTCAGTGTTCATCCAGGTTCATCCTCTATCTCCCAATCTAAACTATCACTGTTTCTATCTATTCAATGTGAGTTCCAAACCCCTAATCAAGGCTTCCCTCTACTCCGGGACAGAAGGTGTGCATTATCTGTCTGCCATCTTGGCTCACCCTAGTTATTTAAAATTTTTGTGCCTCCATTGCATCATCTGTAATAAAAGTAATATCATAGTCCCAATTATATGTGGCTATTAGAAAAATTAACTGATGGTGATAAAGTGCTTAGAACAGGGCTAGCTAGACTAAATAAGCTCCATGTAACTATTTGCTTTTATTATTACTACCCAGGCTTCTGTGTGCAGCCATACCACTGTGGAATCCAATCGCATCAGATCTCAGAAGCTAAGTTGGGTCAGGCCTGGTTACTACTTGGATGGGAGACCACGTGGGAACACCAGGTGCTTTAGGTTTTGGAGAAGGACCCAGCAACCCACTCCCAAAAAACAATCAGCCATTGAAAACCCTATTAATAGCACAGAAGCACTGACAACAGTGTTTTGGCTGTGGATGTAGGGTCACTATGAGTCAGATACTGACTTGAAGGTACCTAACAACACCCAGTCTGCTAATCAAGAACTGAAACCTAAGAATGAGAATAAGTTTTTTTAGTATAAAGATGGTTGTACTGACTGCATCATCTTGTACCTTTTAATTAATTGTTATTTTTGTTAGGTGCCATGGAATCATGTCTGACTCACAGCAACCCTCACAGGGTTTTCAATGGCTGATCATTTCAGAGTTGCTTTAGGAGTGGATTGGCACAACCTTCTTCTGTTTTTAGTTAATACAAAGGTTGTTATTGTTAGGTGTCATTGAGTCAGTCCAAACCATAGCGACCCTTATAGGGTTTTCCATGGCTGATTGTTTCAGGATTGCCTTGGAAGTAGATTGCCATGTCCTTCTCCCGCTTTTGCAGTGCTGGGAATTGGACCCTGTACCTCAGAGACTGCAGAGAAGTGCTCTATGAGCTGAACTAAATCCCAGCCCAAGACAAACATAACAAACAAAAATTTGCTTATAAACAGGAAAGACCAAAGAATAATTTGCTCAATAACTTTAATGAACCAGTATATGTTTTCCATTATTTTCAAATATTTAGCATTTTATGCCTGGCTTATCCTTGAGGTGTTCTGACTTTACAGTTTTCTTAACTTTATCAACAGTATGAAATGAATGCTGAAGAATATTTCCCACTATGAAAGAGGTCAATCATCTCTCTTATGGAATTTTTACAAGTTATTTCATCAGTAATCCATCAAAATTCAATTTCATTCAGTATCCTTCTAAATAAATTCAGTCTAGCAATAGTGTCACTGCAGTAGAAAATGACATCCAATAGAGAATTATAATAACCAAATTTGCACAAATCCAAAACTTATAAGCCCAAGTAAGCTTTAAAAGCTTCTTAAAATGGATTGGATATCTTGAATCAGTGACACTAGCTGACAATATCAGGGCACTTATCAGAGGGACCCAGCAACACACTCCTAAAAAACAATCTGCCATTGAAAACCCTATGAATAGCAGTGAAGCACTAACAATACTGTTTCATCTATTGTACTTAGGGTTGCTATGAGTTGGACACTGACTCAATGGCACCTAACAACAGCAACAATCTTTGTAGACTATTATGAATAGTATCTGGATAATACTATTCTTAACTGAAACTGACCAATATGAATAACAAAACAGGAAAAGTGAAAAACTATACCAAGATAGAGACTTAGTGTAAGGATTTGGCCTACACAATTTTTTATTGTTTTGAGTTTTTGAATATATAGAGTAAATACTTTGTAGTTCTTATTTTGCTCCTGAAACATAGAGTTCTATTCATTGTGATTCTTCTATTAACAATTGCATAAACTTCTCAGTGTCCCTTCCTAACATAAAGGTCTCTTCCTGAGGCCAGTGCAGGCTCTTCTAGGTTACATGAGCCATTGGGGATCACAGCTTGGAGCTTGGTCTGCACTATCTGCACAGGACTTGCTTGCACCATCTGAACCCACTCACACTTGAACTTTTGTACCACCTGGCAAATGAACCGAAACAACATTCTCAAGTGTGTAATGTGATGCCATCAGAGACCACATAGGTCTACCAAGCATAGTTCCTCTTTCTTAGTGAAGGGATACTTTGGGATGTAATCATTAATTCTTTGCTTTGAAGTCTATGTCCCAACAAATTTTAGACTACTAAGGCCACTGAGACATAAAAACTTCTGATGTGATTAACCCGTGAAATTCACAGTTTGTTTTTCACCCTGTGGAGTACATGTATCTTATAAAGGACTCCAATTCATTTGCAACTTCCTGATCATTCAATTGGATTAAAATGGTATCACTGACATAGTGAATCACTGAGATTTTCTGCAAATTGTTCAGACCATCCATCCAGGTTTGGACCACATTGGATCAGAAGGTGAGAAAGCTGATATACACCTGAGACAAGACCAAGAATATACACTGTTTTTCAGTGACACCACATCCATGACAGCATCTATAAGTGCTGACTCTAACTTAAACACCTGAGTTTCAATGTGAACTTGGACTCTTTGTGCAATAGTCCTGAAAATGTTTAGGTAGATCTTTTCCTGCAGTATGTTTGCCCAAGTAGATGACCACAGGTCCTATTATAAAAGCTCTGAGGAAATCATTAGCAAATATACTCACAAGATTGTTATAAGGTCCTTCTTCTTTGAGACCAAGATTGTGCTTCAGGAAATGGTCTGATAGTTACCATAGCTTGGAAACTGGGCAAAATATTTTAATGTTTATTAATGGATTTACCCTCATTCTCCTAATTATTCATTATTAATATATATTTTTGTAGTACTTGGGGGTTGCACCCAGGGCCTCATGCATGCTTTGCAAGCATCCTACCACTAATCTACACCCCAAGCCCATTTTTTAACTTTTTATCTAAGATAGAATCTCGCTAAATTGTGCAGGCTGCCTCTAGCCTCAAATTCTCAATCCTCCTGCCTCAGCCTCTCAAGTCACTGGAATTACAGGCATGAGCCAACACACTCGGCCCATTGTTAATATTTTTGTTGGATAGAGTAAGTAATGAATGCCCATCTTTCATGTTTCTAGGAACTAATGCCATCTCCTTCTATGGGTCAAATTTTGGCTACCATTCTGAACTTGATCCAAATTTTCAAAATTATGAATGAGTTTTCTTCTAATAATTAGTACTAGAACCTGAACTCTTATTGATGATTTTAGGGCCTCCATTGTGGCCATAGCACCCTGGCATCTGACCCTGCCTGAGCTTGGAAGTGAAGCAAGGTCGGCCTGGTTAATCCTTGAATGGGAGACTGCCTGGGAATACCACATGGTACAGGCTAAGGAGAAGGACCTGGTAATCCGCCCTGAAACAATCTGTCATTGTAAACCCTATGAATAGCAGAGAAGCACTGATAATAGTGCTGGACATGGCACAGTGTCAGAGAGTGTTTAGTTTTGTTGTCCACAGTACCCCTATGAGTCGGATCTGACTGGATGGCATCTGACAACTATAATTGCTGATAGGGAGTCCAGTTGTTTCCCATCATTTCTTACCTTCAGCTTTTGAGACTTGATCACTGGGCTTTCTGATGCTGCTTGTGCTACCTCAGTATACCCTTACTAACTTGGTTAATGAAGTGACATCCAGCCTACCTGTTGAACATGGTCAGCTTGTGGTGTTTTGGCTTCCTGTAGCATATTTGTTATAGCATTGCTACTTTTCTGAGCCTTCTTTTTCCTTCTTTTCTCATCTTCCATGCAGGTCCTATCTTTTCTGCCTCATTTAGTCTGGGTTACCGTATTTTCAAGGTATCAAAAGTCATTTAGCACAGAAAACTTGGGCTATTGACAGTAGCTTATTCATGTGTTCTAGAATAGAGTTTCTATACCCATAAATTCATGAGTACCCAATTTTATGGCATCCCTTGATTCCACACCCTCAGGGTCTTTCTTATTAGTGTCTGTTGGCTTGGTCTGGCAGTGCCCTGATGTATGGGCCATTTCTGCCATTTTCTTATCCAGAATCTCCCTTAGCTGATTTTTTACTGAGATTTTACCTAAATGTATATCTGGTAATCAGGAGGGGATGTAGAATGTGGGTTCTTCCCCAGGCATTTATCTTTTCAGAGTCTTCAGATTATAGGCACACTGGCATACTGCTGAAAGCTCAGATAGTGCTGGATGCTCTGAGCTTTCACAGTTGTCAAGTCCCTTGGCCCAGATGACTCAGTCCTGAGTCTTAGGGTCCTACTCCTTTCCTACTCAGGCTCTGTCTCACCTTTGGTGTAAGAGACTTCCACAAGTAAACATCCCATATTTTTGATGCTTCAGTTCTTTTATAATTATATTTTGGTCTGATATTCAGCTTTATCTTTCTTCAGATCATAGATAAGTGTTTCTTTCCAAATTGCCAAATGTTATTGTTAGGTGGCAACTCAAAGCAACCCTATGTACAACAGAATGAAACACTTCCTGACACCGTACCATTTCCAGCATTATGTCAGTGCTTCCCTGCTATTCATAGGGTTTTCAGTGGCTGATTGCTTTTTGGGAATGGGTTGCCAGGTCCTTCTCCCAAGACTACAGTACCTGGTATTCCCAGGAGATCTCCCATCCAAGGACAAACCAGGCCAACCCTACTTAGCTTCTGAGATTTGATGATCCTGGATGCCAAGGTGGTACAGCTGTAGACAAATTGCTAAATAGATCCTCTAAATGTAATACTTTGCCTTCACTTTATTACTCATAACCCTTAGCTGTCATTGACTTTCTCCAGTGTATTTATTCATAGAAGCTACCAATAACCATTCTCTTCCTCAGTCTTGATATCAATCCTACAGTCTTCAAATCACTGAGATTTTATACTAACCAATGCAATCCCTTCAACTGATAACCTATCCTGGTCCACCTCCAGAGGCTGGGATTTAGCTCAGTGGGTAGAGCGCTGCGCTGCAGTCTCTGAGGCCCCGAGTTCAACTCCCAGCACCGCAAAAATGGGAGAAGGGCCTGGCAATCCACTCCCAAGGCAATCCTGAAGCACTCAGCCATTGAAAACCCTATGAGGGTCGCTATGAGTCAGATACCGACTCGACGGCACCTAACAACAACAACAACAACCAACAATGACTTCACCTCCAAGAACAGTTTAATAATCACCCTACCTCAGCCTTGCCAGAGAGTGGTGCTCCACCTATCACAAGTGATAGGGTATGCTAGGAAAAATGTCTTTGATTTTTTTCAGAAAAACAATTTACAGGTGAAAATATTTGTTCAGGAAGATTATTGGGGAGTGCACACAAAGCAAAAAATTTGAGCATAAAGAGAAGTTGAACTGGATGCAATGTAGATACAAAAGAGAGGTCAAATGATCCCCTAAGGAGGCCAGGAGCTGAGATGTCCCTTTAAAACTGTTGTGAAGCTGGGGGTGGTGGCACAGCCAATAATCCCAGGGTTTTGGGAAGTAGAAGCAAGAGAATCACAAGTTCGATACTAGAGGCAGTCTGCATAATTTAGCAAGACCTTGTCTCAGGAAGTAAAAATTGGGCTGGGAAGTGCAGCTCAGTGGTACAGCACTTGGAAAGCATGCAAGTACGAGGCCCTGGGTTCAATCCCCATTGCTGCAAATAATAATAATATTAATAGTAATTGCTATGATGTAAACAAAAGGACTTTGTGCTCAGATATCATGAGTCATTGGGTGACGGTATCCACAGAGAGATTTTAGTTTGAGAAAAGCAGCAACCATCACAGCTAACAACTCTGAAAGGGAAGTAAGATGTGTTGGTTTTCAAAGAGTGTTTACTAGGTATTAACTCTTTCATGACCTGACCCCTATACAAAAATACTTTAATAAGAATCTGGCATTTAGATTAAAATAGTATTCCCTCAGAATTGTGATGTTATCAACATAATTTTGCAACACTTTTTGTGGATGAGCAGTCAACTGCCAATCTAGTTCTTTTTCATTTATTGGCAATTTGATCTTGTTTCCTAGAAAAACAAAACAAAACAAAACCGAAATCCTTAGTATCTTTTTTTTTAACTTTACAGTTGAAAATTTCATAATGGAGTATTTGGGAGACTTCTTATTGTCTCAATAGACTACTTTGAGATATCAGGGTCAGCAGTAGAAAGTAGATGGCTCCACCACGTGTTAAAATAAGAAGTGGTTTCTGGTGGATATAGATCTTGTGGGAGCTCTATACCTTCCCCAAAAGATAATATATCCATTAAAGAAGAATATCTGTGTTCAGATTAAGTGCAAATAAATATCACAGATTTTAATCTGTTTGTGTAGGAGGCTGAAGGGCTAAGGAAGAACTTAGAAAAGGAGGTTTGACCAAATTGTTACAAGTACAGTCTTCTGATTAATTTCTATAACTCCTAACTCATGGCATGTCTTGAATTGTGGACATACAGCTGGGACTTCTTTACAGTGCTAAGAATCACCATCCCCCTCATACTCATACCCACGTCACCTGCAGGCTTCCTCTGGAGGATTCTGGGATCTAGACTTTTCTATCCTAGTGTATTTTCAGTATTATTCTTTACTCTTTTTATTTCCTATATAATTGTGAGATCCTATCTCTAATGATGAAGAACCACGCTTTCTCCATTTCTGGTGATTTTATGTATACACACACACACACACACACACACACACACACACACACAGAGTTGTTTTTGTGGTTAGATGCCATCAAGTCAGGTCTGACTCATACAGCCCCTATGTACAACAGAATGAAACACTCCCCATCACTGTGCCATTCCTGGCACTATGTCAGTGCTTCTTTGCTATTCATAGGGTTTTTCAATGGCTGATCATTTTGGGATTGTTTTCAGGAGTGGGTTACCAGGTCTTTCTCCTCTTTCTTTCTTTCTCTCTTTCTCTCTTTCTTTCTTTCTTTCTTTCTTTCTTTCTTTCTTTCTTTCTTTCTTTCTTTCTTTGTGGTGCTGAGTATCAAACTCAAGGCCTCAGAGAGTACAGATAGGCACTCTACCAACTTAGCTAAACCCTAGCCTATATTGTTGTTGTTGCTGTTAGGTGCCATTGAGTCAGTATCCGACTCATAGCGACCCTCATAGGGTTTTCAATGGCTGATGGTTTCGGGATTGCCTTGGGAGTAGATTGCCAGGAACTTCTCCCATTTTTGCAGTGCTGGGAATTGAACTCGGGTCCTTAGAGACTGCAGCGCAGCACTCTACCAACTGAGCTAAATCCCAGTCCCTAGCCTGTATATGTATATGCATATATGCATATATATATATATACACACACATACATATATATACATATATATACATTTATATACATATATACACACATTATATATACACACAGATTATATAAATACATAAATACATAAATACATAAATATATATATATATATATATATATATATATGATTGTTGTTTAATGTCATCCAGTCAGTGTCTGACTCATAGTGACCCTACGTACAACAGACAAAACAGTATTTTCAGTGCTTCTCTGCTATTCATAGCGTTTTCTGGCTGATTAAGTATTTTTTTCTTCTTTTTTTGGAGGGGAGTGTGTTGCCAGGCCTTCTCCCAAGCCTACAGCATCTGGTATTCCCAGGTAGTCTCCCATCCAAGTACTTATCAGGCTGGACCCTGTTTAGCTTCCAAGATATATGGGGATTGGACTCCACAGTGGTGGGACTGCAGGCGTGAGTGTGTGTGTGTGAGTGTGTGTGTGTGTGTGTGTGTGTGTGTGTGTGTGTGTGTGTGCATGGATGAACATTTTCTATCTCATTTTAATTGGATTTTAGGAGGAAGTAGATTTAAATATTTTCTTATTTTATCTCTTGAAATATTTTAAAAAACTATATTTCAATGTATGATTTTCAAAATGAATAACAATTTTCAGTTTTCATATTCATATAAATTTAATATTCTATTGCTTAAAAACTTATTTGATTTATGTCTGCAATGTAACAGAGAGGAAATATGTTCTCATGTAGCAGTCTATGAAGAATGCAAAAACATAAGTCAAAGTTTTAATTTCAATTTTGTTTAGAGTTGCTATCCTTAGATTTATTGCATGTTAAATGCTTAAATGCTTATTGTATATTTGTTACTTATAAACAATTTTATGTGGCCTCAAACCAATTTATTTCTAATTCCATTGAGTCATTTGTATTGTATAATAACTACAATAATTACAGACATTCGCAAAATGTTTTACTAGCTGTCATATTAACAGATTAATACCAGATAGCCATATAGAAAAATTATATGTGGAATGTGAAAATAATGTTTAAACTATAAAACATTAAAATATCTATGATATAGAGTTAAAATTTTAAAAAGACATAAATATGAAAGGGGAATAGAAAATCCACATTATATGAACCTCTAACTATCCACAGTCTCTACATTGACTTATTTCAAAATCCTTCATCTCTACTCTTCTGTGAAATAATTTATTTTCCTCTTGACTACTTGCTGAAGTACAGGTACAGCTATCATTTCTGAACAAATGCTGTTGTTATCAACCTATTTAGAAAAATATCTGCATGAATTGGCTTGTAACTTCTTTTCAATAAGACTTAAAGTACAAATATATAAAATAACCATAAGTATATGTAAATGAGTATAAAAATACAAAGATATACCTTGTGACATCAATAAAATAAAGTGAGAGGTAAACTGTAAATGAGTAGTATTTTTGTATGTGATTGAATTTAAGTTGGTATCTACGTAAAATAGATTGTTTTAATTTTAGAATGTTTTATGCAATCCCCATGGTAACCACAATAAAAATATCTATAGAATAACAAAAGGAAATGAGAAGGTAATTTAAAAATGCCATTAAAAAATTTAAAAATCAACAAAACACAAAGGAAGGCAGTAAGAGGAGAAATAGGAGGTGGGGAAAGTTATAAGACATGCAGAAAAGAAATACCTTTTCTGTACAAGATGTGTGAAATGGCAGTAGTACATCCTTCCCCTTCAGTAATTACCTTAAATGAAAATGGATTGAAAACATGGGTTGGGAAAATGGACTACAAAAGCGAAAAATCCCAAAATACTAGAAAACAAAACAGACAAAAACACAGGATCCAACTATATGCTTATTGTAAGAGACTAGGTTTATGTCTACAGACATACTAGGTTGAAAGGATGGACAACTATATTTGATCTAAATACTTACAGAAAGAGAGCAAGTGGCAGTGCAGATATTAGACAAAGGAAATTTTTGGTCAAAAACTGTTATGGGACAATAGACATTACTTAAAGATAAATGACCAATTAGTAAAGAAGATATAGCAACTATAAAATATATGAGCCAAACATCAGAACTACTATGTGATACAGAATAATAATTAAAATGAGATTAAGTAACCCTATTAACTCAGATGGAGAAGATCTCAAAGCAAGGAAACTCATGAGCTCTAAAGAGAGGCATAACAATGATAAAGTGCTCAATTCTCCAGAAAAACATAATCATTAATGTGTATGTACTTAACAAGAGAGCTTCAAAATACTATGACACAAAACTGACAAAATTTCAAGGAGAAATAAATAATACACTCTTGTGTAGTTGAATATAACACTCTTCTATGAAATAGGAAAGATCTAGCAAGCAGAAAATCAGTAATGAAATAGGAGAACTGAAGAATATCATTACTCAACTAAATGTAATTGACATCAACTACTTATACCCCAAATAGAATAACACACCTTCTTAAACTTATATTTAACATTTACTCAGATAGACCACATTCTGTATAAAAATAATACAATGTTCACTCTCTGACCACAAAATCAATAATAGCATATATATATGTATATATATATATATTCATTCCATATATTATTCCATTAATCCATGAAAGAATGGAGTGATAAGTCAAACTTCATTAAAATTAAAATTAAATGATCTTCTCTATGAGAAACACCATGAAGAGAATGAAAAGAAGTGCTACTCTCTAGCAGAAAATATTTGTAAAATGTACTTGATAAGGGATTGCTATTCAAAATATACAAAGAATGCTTAAAAGTTAATAACAAAACAAACAGCCTAATTAAATAACGGAAAAAGACCGAAAGATAAACCTCATCAAGGAAGATATCAAGGTGATAAATAAACATGCAAAAAGATCTTCCGTGTTATCTGTTAGAAGGGAAACATAAATTAAATCAACAATGAGATACCATTACATATCTATTACAATGTCCAAAACCAAGAATCTGAGAACACAAAATGCTAGCAATATGTGGAGCAACAGGAATTACCATTCACTGCCTGTGCAAATGCAAAATGGTACAGCTTGGAAAACAGTTTTGCAATTTCTTAAACAACTAAATGTACTCCTCCATGCAGTACAGCATTGCACACCTCGATAGGAACTACTTACACTCATATAAAATATGCTCAAGGATGTTCATAGTAACTTTGTTTATAATTGTTAAGACCTGTGGTTGTTGGTGGTGGTTGTTAGGTGCCGTAGAAGCAAACAATATGCCTTTTAGAGGATGAATGAATAAATTGGGATACATTCAGAGAATAGAATATTATTCAGCACTAAAAATAAATGAGCTATCTAGCCATGAGACATAGAGGAAACCTAAATACATATTGCTAAATTAAATAAATTAATCTTGAAAGACTACAAACTGTATGATTTCAACTATGTGACATTCTGGAAAAGGAAAAACTATGATGATAGTAAAAAGGACAGTGGTTTCCAAGGATTAGGAGAGAAGGAAGGATAAATATTTGGAGCACAGAGGAATTTTAGGATGCTAAAAATACACCATATTATATTATACGTGTGGATGCATGTAATTATATCTATGTTCAAATCCATAGAATGCCACACCAGCATCATCAGTGAACCCTGATGTAAAGTTGATAGATTTAATGATGATATGTTAGTGGAAGTTCATCAATTATAACAAATGTACCACTCTAGTTGAGGATGTTGGTAATAAGGAGGTTGTGAATATATATAGGCCAGGAGTAATGGGAAGCCTTTGCATTTTCCTCTCAATATTACTGCAAAACTAAAACTATTCTAAAAAAGTAAAGTTGTATATGTATATGTGTGTATACACATATGAATACACATAGCAACCACTGCAAATTTTAAAAAATATTTATAATTGTTAGTGGGCTACAGAGTAATAAGTCATTTGCTGAATCCATTATTCAACTATTAAATCACTTTTACTTATATGTTCAACATTTTATATAATTTACAGAACAGTTAAACTAAAGAATAAAAGAAAAAGAGAAAAATAAAAAATAGGAATTTCAATTATTATGCAATGAAAAAAGAAATGTCAATTAATTTACAATGAAAAACACCTGCCACCAACTGATAAGAGAAGAGATGTGCTGGAGTCACATAAAATGCTAAATTAAGATCCAATATGTTAGAAAATATTGGAAAAAATAATAAATGCAGTGAATATAAAATGGTTATAAACATGATATCTACTGTAATCCAATTATTTCAGTTGTCACTGAAAATGTGAATGGTCTAAATATACCAGTTAAAACACAGAGATTGTTAGAGTAGACAAAAAGTTCATTCACAACAAGGTATTTGAACTGGCAGAGAATGAACCAAACTTGGTCATAGTTCAATACAGATGACTCAATCTTAAGAATACAGAAAAAATGAGAAAAGCGACGAGACTCAGAGAAATGTAGAGTACCATTGAGCATATCAATATGTGCATAATAGGAATACCAGCAGAGGAAAGAAAGCAGCAGAAACAAATATCTGTTGAAAAACAGTAATGTACACATTCAAGAAGCCCAACAAAATTCAAGTTTGACAAATGCAAAGAATTTTTAACTGACACATTATAACATTTCTGCAAGGCAAAGAGAATATCTTGAAAGCAGCAAGAAAATAACACTTATCACAGACTGGAACTTCAATGAGAGTAAATGTTGACTTCTTATGACTTTTTATTAGAAACAATGGAAGCCAAAAGTCAGAGAAACAGCTCAAAAGGCTGAAAGGAAAGGGTTGCGCATGAAGAATTTTTATTCAGCAAACATGCTATTGAAATACAAACATTCCCAGACCAAACCAAACCAAACCAAACAACCAGAGAGAATCTTTTTTCTATTACACTCACTTTACAATACACTACTAAAGAAAGTTTATAAGGCTGAAGGTGAGTTACCCCAAAGAGTAATTTGTACACACACACACCTACACACACATACACATACACACAAAGAATTCCATTAAATATAATTATATAGGTAAGTATAAAATATAATGCAATTGCATATATCTACTCTTTTCTTCCCCACTTAAATAAAAAAGTGAAAGTACAAAATAACATGTACATAAATGCAGTGTTGGCAGTTTTACATATAGAATGTGATATATTTTACTATAATAGCTGAAAAGTTCAGAAGGGAACAAAATTCTACTGCAGTAGTTAAATGACACCATATAGTAACTTCAATCCAAATGAAATGAATCAGAAAGGATAAATGAAACAATAGCAATTACAATTTTCTTTATATTCTGAAAATGCATACTTTCTCTTTCTCTACCTAAGGTCCCTTAAAAGACATAAAATTTTATAAACTAATGATTATGTCATTGTTTTGTTGAGTTTTACTATACATGCAAGTAAAATGTATAAATATATAGCACAAAAGAATGAAAATGTGTACTGCCACATAGGAGCAAGATTTCTATCTCATAATCAACTTAATATAAATCTGGAGTCAGTCTTGATAAATAAAGACACATTAAACCCCAGAGCAACCATGAAGAAAATAATAACAATAAAAAAATGAAAAATCATTAAAGGTATGTTATTCTAGAAAATATTTCATTAATGCAAAAAAATGGAACAGAAGAATAAAAAGACTAGAAACATAGAAAAACAAATAGTCAATATAAATCTAAATATATTAGCAATGACATTAAGTGAAAATGGATTAGTCAATCCATTCAAAGTGTGGAGATGACCAGATTTTATTAAAAAATAGCATTCAACTGTTTGGTGTTTACAGGAAAGAGGTTTTAGATCCAAAGAAACAAGTATGTTGAAAATAAAAAGATATAAAATAAATGTCACATAAATTATAACTGTAAGAAGGAAAGTACAGATTTACAAATATTAGAGAAAATGTTGTTAGGTGCTATGGAGTCACTTTGGACTCATAGCAACCCTCATAGGGTTCTCAATGGCTGATTGTTTCAACATTGTTGTCAGGAGTATACTGCCACACCCTTCTTTCTTAGAGAAAACAGACATTTAAAAAATTACTAGATATGAAGAAGTATATTTCTATAATGGTAAAAGGTTCAATCCATCCAGTATGGCTAACAATTATAAAGATATGCTCCTAACAGTAGACTTCCCAAATTCATAAAGTAAATCTAAGGGGAGAAATGGAAAAGTCAACAAAATAGAGACGTTACACACCACTTTTAACAGTAGTTTGAACAACTAGGCAAAATATGAAAAGGAGATATAAGGCTTACCACTATATACAAATCAGACCAAACAGGAATAAATTGAAACTTCACCAAAAGAAAAAACAAAAAAACTAGATAATACACATTTTTCTCCAGTGCACATGCAGCACTCTCCAGGGTAGACCATATACTGGTCCATAACACACACCTCAGTAAATTTAAGAAGAATGAATTAACATGAAGTGTGTTTTCCAACCACACAGGATGTACTTAAAATTATTTAACAGAAGAGATTTTGAAAAATTAAAAAATATATTGAAATCAGATAGTATGATTGTGAATAACCAATGGATTGAGGAAGAATTGATAAAGCAAGTAAAATTAAGTTACTTTAAAATGAAAGAAAATAAAACACATTCAAATATGTTGTTGTTGTTGTTGTTGTTGTTGTTGTTGTTGTTGTTAGGTGCCGTCGAGTCAGTATTCGACTCATAGCGACCCTCACAGGGTTTTCAATGGCTGACTGTTTCGGGATTGCCTTGGGAGTGGATTGTCAGGCCCTTCTCCCATTTTTGCGGTGCTGGGAATTGAACTCAGGACCTCAGAGACTGCAGTGCAGCGCTCTACCAACTGAGCTAAAATAAAAGTAGTCACTAGACGGAATTCCAAAATAATCAGCTGTATAATACTCTATGAGGGTCGCTATGAGTCATACACAACTCAATGGCACCTAACAACAACAAGAGGGAAATGTAGACCTAGAAACAAATGAGTAAAAACCTCAAATTAATGATGTACTCTTTCATCTTAATGCACTGAAAGAAGAAACTATAACTAAAATAAGAAGGGAATTACTAAAAATTAGAGTGAAAATAAATGACATAGAACACACAAAGAAATAGAGAATATTAACTGAAACAAAATTGTTTCTATCACCAAAAAGATAGCAAACCTTAGCTACAAAGAAAAAAGTAGGAAGAAAGTTAAATTACTGGAACTGAGAAGACAAAAATGATCATTACAATTGACCTAAGAGATGTAAAAATTATTATAAAGGAATACTATGAACAAATGCAGGTCAACAAATGATTTAAGTTGTGAAATAGAGAAATTCCTAGACAAACAAATTACTGAACTGTACTTAAAAGAAAATCTGAATAGATATACTATTGTTGTTGTTGTTAGGTGCCGTCGAGTCGGTATGTGACTCATAGTGACCCTCATAGGGTTTTCAATGGCAGACTGTTTCTGGATTGCCTTGGGAGTGGATTGTCAGGTCCTTCTCCCATTTTTGTGGTGCTGGGAATTGAACTCAGGACCTCAGATACTACAGCACAGCGCTCTACCAACTGAGCTAAACCCCAGCCCAGATATACTATAGTAAAACTTGTATATTAGTACTTTAAATTTTTCTATATAGGAAAACCACATCCTGATTAGTTTAACTGAGAAATTCTCACAATAACTAAGTAGCTAATACCAATTGCTAACAAACTTTCCCAAATATATAGAAAACAAGGGAACAATCTCAACTTATTATGAGACCCTCACATCAAATCAATGACACACTCTCTCTCTCTCTCTCTCTCTCTCTCTCTCTCTCCCTCTCCCTCCCTCCCTCTCTCTCTCTCTCTCTCTCTCTCTCTCTCTCTCTCTCTCTCTCTCTCTCTCTCTCTCTCTCTCACACACACACACACACACACAAACGCACACACACAAATCTACAGATCTGTATCACTCTATATTACTTAGAGACACTGATACAAAATTATCCAAATTTCCACTCTCACTCTTCTATGCGATATTATATTGGAGGTTTCTAGTTTAAGTAGTTAGGGGAGAAAATGAAGTAAAATACATCCAAAATTTGCCGGGCATGGTGGTGTACACCTATAATCCCAGAGACTCGGGAGGCAGAGACAGGAGGATCGAAAGTTGGAGACCAGAGGCAGTCTTCATAATTTAGGGAGACTGTCTCAAAAAGTAATAGAATGGGCTGGGGGTGCATCTCAGTGTTACAGCACATACAAACCATGCAAGCCCGAGGCCCCGGGTGTTGTCACACTGTTCCACGATAAATGCCAAGAATGTTAGTAAGCTAAGGCCAAGAGTGCTATTCGGGCTCTCTCTAGCCTCCTTATATCTTAACTTTATTTCTTAATAACAATCACAGCCCACAGAGAAGGAATGCATGAACTTTTAACCTTGTCACTCTTTCTCTAATATCTTTTTCTTACTATACACCATATAATTATACCAATCAAAGGTATGATCAGGGAAAGTCAAATTCTCCAGACATTCCCTCCAAATCACAAGAGATAATGGATAAGTGACCTTGCAGGAACCATGACATCAATTAAGTGTTCTCAAAACTTGTTATACCGCATGCACCAGTAAACTTTCATAATGTCAAGCAAAGGATGCAGTGACAAGGTGGGCAATTATGCCTCTCCCTCTAGCAAGGTGGGAATCTTGGCCTTTCCAGGCAGCCCTGCCTCTCCTGATGGCCTCTCCACAACTGTGCCTGTCTCAGGCTGTCCCTCCACTTATATTGAGAGATCATACCAGTCATTGGCTACTCAGTCCTCCTGAGGGCCAAAAAGGGTTAAGGGAAATAAATTCATTGTAACATATTTGGGAGTGCAGCATTCAGGAGTAACACTGGGTTCAACCCCTAGTATGGTTAAAAAAAAAATCCTAATTTAAAAAGAAGAAAAGCTATGGTTGCAGATGACATAGTATGTACATGTTATTTTATTGTTATTGTTAGGTGCTGTCGAGTTGGTATCTGACTCATAGCAACCCTACATACAACAGGGGGAATGCTATTGTCAGTGCTTCTCTGCTGTTCATAGGATTTTCAATGGCAGAAGGATTTTTGGGAGTGGGTTGCTGGGTCCTTCTCCCAACCCTACAGTATCTGGTATTCCCAGGAAGTCTCCCATCCAAGTACTAACCAGGCCTGACCCTGCTTAGCTTCTGAGATCTGACAGGATTGAATGCCACAGAGCTATGGCTGCAGGCAGTATGTACATAGAAAACTCCAAACAAGCCACTCAAGTACGGTTAACATTAAAATATGAGTTCAGCAAAATTGCAGGTAATAAGTCAATTAAAAATAATAATATTTCTACATACGAACAACAAACAATTTGAAATGGAATTTTAAAACAATTTTATTTAAAATAACTTCAAAAGGACAAAGCACTCAGAAGAAATAAATTGAACAAAAGAAGTACTGGATTAGTATGCTGAAAACTACAAAATATTGCTAAAAGTATTTAAAAACATGAAGGTCATCTGATGTTCATTGCTGAGAAGATAAAGTTGTAAAAGGTGTCAGTACTCTACAAAAAAAATAAATCTCCTTGAAAATCCATCCTTCCTTCCTTCCTTCCTTCCTTCCTTCCTTCCTTCCTCCCTCCCTCCCTCCCTCCCTCCCTTCCTTCTTTTCTTGCAACAAACTCATTCTGAAATTCAAATGAAATTTCCATGGACACAGGTAAGCCAAAACAATATTGAAAAAGAACAAAATTAGTGGTCTCACATTTTTGCATTTTAAAATTTAGTATTAGGCTTCATTGGTCTAAATAGTCTAGTATGGGCATACAAACCATGGAATGTGATTGAGTTAAAAAATAAACCCAAATATATGTCAAGTGATTTTTTTAAGTGTGCCAAGAACATTAAATGGGGAAAGAACAGCCATTTCAACAAATAGTACTGGAGCATTGGAATATATACATACGAAAGAATGGAATTATACCTTGCTCTTATAACATCAATTAAAAATTAACAATCAATAGATTATAAACCTAAATGTAACAGCTAAAAAATTACGCATTAAAATAAAACATAAGAAGCGTAAATCTCCATGATCTTGAGTTACACAAAAGCCTTTGTAGATGACACACAAAAAGTACAAATGGTAAAAGAAAAACAAATGTCTTATGAAGACACCTTCAAGCTGTTTGTGGTGGCCGTGCCTGCCTATACTCTCAATACTCAGGAGGGTGAGGGAGAAAAATTGTAAGTTCAATGTCAGCCTGGACTATGATCAAAACACTTTCTCTCTCTCTGTCTCTCTCTCTGTCTCTCTCTGTCTCTGTCTCTGTCTCTGTCTCTGTCTCTGTCTCTCTTTCTCTCTCTCTCTCTCTCTCTCTCTCTCACACACACACACACACACACACACACACACAAATA
Organism: Pedetes capensis; assembly: GCA_007922755.1. Lineage (NCBI taxonomy): Eukaryota > Metazoa > Chordata > Mammalia > Rodentia > Pedetidae > Pedetes > Pedetes capensis. The sequence continues at coordinate 33,643 of VMDO01022213.1, forward strand.
ATACCTTCAAGAAAGTTGAAAATAATACAGCTATTGGGAGAAATACAGCTATTGGGAGTATAGAATTGCTAATTCTTTTTTTTTTTTTTTTTTCAAGAGGAATATGATTTATTTGGCAAAGTTACTTCCGTTCCATTATATCAACATAGCTACATCTGCCTTCTCTCATTACATGGCCCTTAAAACAAAGATTTATTACTTTTCCATCTTTGAAATAGTTTTTATTCTTATGGAGGTAGCCATTACCACTATGCATGCCATCTTATATCCACTGATAAGTGCACTGAGA